>VWZU01019331.1:85108-103731 GCA_013397095.1 Sterrhoptilus dennistouni | reverse complement strand
AAAAAAAAAAAAAAGTATATGATGGCTACTTCCATTACTTCTAGACCAAGCCAGAACCAGGATAAGGCAGCTCCTTTAGTACCATGTGCTGAACTGATGGAGAGGCATCTTCAGCAGGGATCAGTGATACATGCAGCAGCATGAGCAGTAAGGCCAACAACAGAGTGTTGCCTATTACATTCAAGATACGGAGCAACCCATTAAACAGCTCACTTCTCATATGTTGTCTGTTAAGTATCTGCCCTTTAACTTCCGTGACTTTTTATTTCACTTTTCTAAAATTTAGGAACTTCTCTCCTCACTGAGCAAAATGCTTTCCAGTGTTCTTCAGACACGGGGAAAAAAAATTTCCAAAAACCAGTGCTGCGCAAGCCAGGCATGTCCTTCACAGAAAGCTGCACTTTGTGTCTGATACCTACAAAACCTGACTGCTTCCTGGGTTAGAGAGAAGTAACCTCATCTTGTCTTAACTCTCATCACTGATCAAATGCTGTAGAAGAAGGCTGTCCTCATCTCCACATCCTCATCCCCACTTTATCCCAGTTCCACAGACTTTCAGCCTCAAGTTGATCGAATGCTCAGGTTCCCTTTTCTGTTGAATTTGAACAAGCCCACACATGACTTTGTACACTTGCTCTGCAGCCCCTGATGGGAGCAGAGCAGGTGATGATCGCTCCAGGTAGAGCTTTAAGGGTTTTGTAGTCAGCCAGTGCAAGGACACTCATGGGGAAACTCCTGATTTATCAGGAAGCTGAAGAAATTCCTCCCCTGCCTGTGTGCTAGGTGAAAAGGGACTGTTACGTTAGTGATGGTTGAGGAATACTTTGGAAGGCTGAAGTGGTGCAGCACTTAGGTCTCTCCTAGTTCCTTTGGGCTCAGAAGGCTTGGTTCCTTAGTATAGCCACATAGTTACATAAGAGCAATAAGAGACTGGGAACTGGGAGTCTAAGGGCCTCCAAAGAGAGCACTTTCCTAGGAACTTGCCAATGTAAAAGTGTGAGTGACACTCTGAAGATGATATACTATCTGCAAATTAAGGACACTTCTTGAACCTACATGGCCTCAAGAAGTCTATTCTACAAGTAGGATGTCTCTTTGACCCTCTGTCTCTTGACCTCTTTCTCTCATCAGTTTTTCTTTTTCTTATTCAGATGGGAGGTTAACAAGTGTCCTTGTTAGGAATTTGGAAGAAAACCTCGAAGAGGTCCCTCTAAAATTCTAAAATTCAAGGGGCCCTTCCCCGTTTAGGACATAAACCTCCTTTGAGAGAAGTGGAAAAAACCATTTATTTAACAAGCATGAGAAAATGAATAATATTAAACAATGGAACCTCTTGTTGTTCTGAAGGGGTGGCAAATTCAGAGAGAGCCCTTTTGTGGTTCAGAGTCCTTTTTGCAGGTGTATCCTCAGCTTTCTCTCAGTCTCTTCGGGGCTTGGTCCAGTGTCCTGGCCTCCGTGTAGCTTGGGAGGCCCCTAGACAATAGTCCTGGTGTTTCTGGACTGAACAGTGGCTGAACAATTCCAAAAAATCCTTCTGGCCTCAGCTAATGAGAAAAAAAACAGAGAAAACACCGAGGGAAACCTCCCCATCTCTTTGCAGAGCAAAGAAATCTGAGAGCACTGCTTATCTCTGTGTTCTGAAAACAGCCGTGAAAAAAAAAAATCACTTTTCCTTCTTTGCCCTTCACTCTCAGATTTAGTTTTAAAGGTGCAGAACTTATTTCTGGGCTAAACAGATTAATACAATTCATCAACAAATGATACACTTCAGCATCATAAAGTCACCCCAGGACAAGTTAACAAGCCACATGCAATGTAATCAGAAAATGATCCAGTGGTGATGTTGAAGGCCTACAATGAGGCAAGCAAAGACAGCAGAGAGAGTCCAGGGTAGTGAAGGTAGTGGATATGTTCTGTTCTCTGTGAGGAGTGTGAGCATCCAGCACAGGTGTTGTGCAGTATTGTTGAACCAGAAATGTTCAGGTATATGGGGAACTGAGTCTTCATCCCCTGGATGAAGTGGAACACGTGGACTTTTATTGCTGTTTTGCTTTTCCATAACTGGGACATGTTTTTAAATCTCAATTATGATTGATTCTGACTAAATTTAAGGGCAGCTTCTGATATATACCAGTGTGAGAGAAGAAAAAGGTATCTGCTAGGAGCAGATATTTGAAGATGTTCAGGTATGTGTCAGACAGAGTTTTTCCATGTGACCCACTAATGAAAAAACATTTTGTATCCTAAGAGTGCTTCTCATTTTGGCTTCATCTTAGTCTTAAGCCGTGAGTGAGGGAGAGCATGGGAGCCAATCCAGTGCCAAATCCTACCTTAGCTGCTCTGCTCTCTTTGCTGAAGGAGCCCATTTCCGTCCACTGAGATGAAGCTGCTCTTCTGCATACCCTACTAACAAGGCAAAGAACTACTGAAGGCAGAGTTATACTGGCCAGGAGTGGTAATGTAATTGTCAGCAGCAGAGTCTTGGGTCAGAAGTCAACCAGGAGTGGGCTTGTAACTAGGAGATCAAAATATTTTCTCTGCCTTTTGCAATGGGATGTGTCTGTATTGTTCCCCCTTGCTTCTCTCTTTGTTCACTCTGATATGTTTTATCATCTCAGTTCATGTTTGTGGTCTTACTTTACAGCATGACAGAATTGTTTAAAATCCATCAGACCAGGGCTGCAGAGAGGGCACAGTGCAGTGGGAGGGACAGTGGGGCTGTGCAGCTGCCTCGCTTGCTCAGCTCCAAATGTGAGCTCATAGATCTGAGATTTGTAGAACATCAACAATCAGATCTAGTTTATAAGTCATGCTAGAAATACATTCCTTGAACTTGTGACTTTGAATTAGCTATTTTGCTTTTAGCTTCTAAAACTTCCAGCCTGACCATTGGTTAAACTTCCAGTAACACAGAGAATCTGTGAAAAACAGGGTTTAATCTACCTCCATAGGCTCAAAAAATCACTTTTTCCTACTAGTTTCTCAAATTTTGTACCTCATGGGAACAACACATGTCAAGTACCCAGTTCAGAGCAGCTCACCTGAGAAATGGGCTTGACACACAAGTGACACATTTTCTTTTCTAATCACTTACATCTTTTAATCAGTAGCATGTTCAGTGAGATGATGAGAAAAAGTCCTCCCTTATTCATGGGAAATTTTAGTGTAGAAAATGCTCAGCAAGTATTAAATGATGTGGTGATTCCTGTGAAGGAGGAAAAATATGACAGAGACCTTGCAGAGTCCACTGCTGAGAAGGATGGTGGTGTCCCACACATTATCACAGAGAGGCACATTTTGCAGAGACATGATTTGCACTGGAGCACAATGCAGTGAAATTATTGGAAGTTCTGCTAGTCATCAAGATGGTTGATTAGAATTATTAATAATGTCTTTTTCTTCTATGCCCAGCTCCTCTGTTTACCACCTGCTTTCAAAATGAATAAATCTGATTAAAACAACAGAGAGAAAGCAGAAGAAAAAGTAGTGGTTGTTGTAGGAGGTCACTCAGCAGCTTGACCATCATACACGTGTTCATGTGTGTGTCCTAGTGAGAGGGCTCAGGAAGATCCTGCTGCAGCTGTTCCACCCCTTTCTGGCTCCTACAGAATGCAAGAGCCTTCAGTGGCAAGGAACTGACTTAACAGCATAAGATTGAAGCTGACAGCATTGTAACTGCTGTTGTTTTATTTAGTATGTTCCCTGAAAAACATGCTGGCTGTGATCTCCGTTTTTCAGGAGGCTGGCTGAATGGAGCAGGACATGTCTGTAGTGAAGCACTGGCAGCATGCACTGGCTTGCAGAAGCAGGGCAGACAACACCACAAGCCATGTTTCTATATGTCTGAGGCTGTGAAGAAACAGTTGGTGCCTGGTCACTGTGGAGGGTAGCAGAAGTTATTCCTCCCCAGAAGTGTCTCAGCAGCTACTGGGAAAAACCCCCGTTGCCATCCATGGGGAACATGGCGCATGTACAGGTTTCTCCTATTTTACAGCAAGTTACTTTTTATATTTATGCACCTTCTGTACTAGAGGAGGAAAGTTCTAACCATGTGCAATGATTAACTCTTAAACCTTGTCTGACTTATTGCTCACCTGAAAAGGACATCAGTAAAAATCACCATAAAAATTAGCCTTTAGGCCATTAGGGATTTCCTCATTTCACTTGACTGCCAGTACAGCCCCCAGCCAGTGCAGTTTAAAACCAGCATTAGTGCAGAGAGACTCATCTCCCCATCCCTCTGTTGTCAATGGGGAGAGAGGCATCTCCATGATTCATGCAACCTGTGTTAGATGAATCACCCTGGAGCTACTTGGTTAACCCTGTCTGCTTTGCTCTGGAAAACAAGGCAGGCAGTTTAAATGAGGTGAAATGAATCCTACTGACCTGCCATGAACACAGCACAACAGAGATGAAGAATGAGATCTTCAAGAAGAAAATAAACAACATATCTTCAGTTATATGTTCATTATCACATCTTACATTCTGTAAAGTGGAAAGTGCATGATGAATGACATCAGGGTAAAGCCGTGTAAATAAAAGAAGTGCTGTTGTTCAGTTAAATAGACATTATTTGCTCCTGACTGCGTAGAGCATCTTGCTCAAAGGCATTTTGTGTGGCTCCAATCCGCTTAAAGGCTGACACTGGAGAGTGTGTGTTTTGCTGATAAACATGAGCCCAGGAGCCAGAAAATCCAAACAAGGCAGTGAATCACTGAGCAATCACATGAAGCATCACTTTACTAGGTGCTAGTGTGGCAAGCAGGCAGCCGACTGCTGAACCAGGGACGTTGGGTGGACGATACTGTAAACGGGGAGGGATGAGAGCTCCCTCCAAGAAGACCATATTTAGCTGTGGTTTTGTTCCTGCTGGTTGACTGCACAATAAAGAGAGCTGGGGAAGGATATGACACTCAGACATCACACCCCAGCTGTGACCCAATGCTTTGGAGAAAGAGCTGGTTTAGCTACTGCCATGTGTTTTGTGTGACGTGTTTTTGGATGTCACGTTTCTCCTGGTGCAAATGTGAGTAACAGACCTGGTGTGACCTGGACAGAACCAGCCCAAGCAAACTCAGCCCTGCCTCAATCAAGTGCCACTATCCCTCCTCAAGGAGTGCGCCAAGGGGGGCTTGGGGTCCTGAAGACCCCACAACCTTGCCCACCATGCCAGGGCTCCCCCACCCTTCCTAGGACCCCACGTCAGCCCCAGCCCAGCAATGGGACCTCACTCAGACAAGGACTCCAAAACACTTTTTGATGATGCAAAACAGAGGATGTTTTGCAAGCCAAGGTTGTGTCAGAGTGTTCAGTAGTGCTTTCTTCCCATCCCAGACTGGCTTGTTGCGTAGATAAATTTTATCACAACCTGAAAGTGAAGATCTGGCCACAATGTGAAATATTTTTAAAGTAAATTTGCTTCTGTTGGCAGGGTTTTGAGGGCTTTCTTTGTATTTGTATGCCTGAGTATTGATAATTGTTGGCTGCACTCAGTCTAAGTCTTGGACACTACAATGAAGAAGAAATTGCATTTGAAGCAAAAGACCTTTGCCTGGATCTCCCTTCAACAGGTCTGAAGAGCAGAACAAGATCATTGTTCTGCTGAAATTTCTAACCTATGGTTTGCTGATGCGGCAGTTGGCTACTGTTAAATAACCATCTTCACTTAGTGATATAAAATCAAGCTGTAAAACCCTGTGAATCCTGTAGCTGCAAAAGACACAATGGCTCCTGAACCTGATTGCACTGAAGTCTGTGGCATATAATGAAGATCCCAGCTGCAAAAAATCTTCTGTGCTGGTGCCATTCAGCTAAAGATTTTTTTAGCTCAGTATCTGAACAACATTTATGGCTAGCTCACATCCTACTATTATTAGTATATTATGACTTTTTAAAATTTGCATTGAAAAGCACATTTATTTATGTCATATATGACTTAATCTCATTCCCTGAACAATTATCGGCAGAATTCATTAACGTCATTGAGTGCAAGAGTGGGAAATAGGCAGCCCTTTTGCTGAGTAACTCTTACTGAAATAATCCATTTCTGCCATTTACTCTTTATCATTGCTCTTTTTTCTCCCCTCAAAGCTGAGAGTTGTTTTAATTTCTTTTCGGTTAACTAGACTAAAAAGTAACTTGTATTTTATTATGAACTGAACTGCATTGCTTCCCCTGGCTGCTCATTTCTCATTTTCTGCTGAGTGTTCCACTGTGCTGGCTTAATGCATTAGTGGGGAAAATACCTTTGGACACCAGTTATAGCCAACAAAGCTCTGCAGTGCACAGATATAGAACACACATTCCTTTTGGTACATCAGAATCCAGATTATCTGCAAGTAATAGACTAATAAGGGGTTCTCCAATGAGTCAGCTGATTAAAGGCAATCCTATTCCCTGAGAGCTCTAATGTTGGCTTTTACAGCCAACTTGTGCACAAGGAGTGCCTATCAGTGCTTCTTCCCTATCCTTGTGCTCATCACCAAAGGATCATGTTCTGCTTTTAGTGTCCAGTTAAAGAATTATAAAAATGCTGCTGTGATGTGGAAGGAAAGAAGCTGGTGGAAAAAATTCAGTACTCCTTGGAAGCAACTCTAGGGTCTACCAAATCTACTCCACCAAAAAGAGCAATGGCTATTTTTTAGATTGGATCCTGCCACTTTCAGCTGTTTCTGATTGTTTCCCTTAAAATGAATCAATGTTTTATTATTCCTTAATTTCTCAGTGTCTTTCTCTGCCCTGACCCCCTCTTAAGACCCTCACTAATTTACCTCAGGCACATAATCCTTCATTTCCCTACCTCATACATCCCAGTCTCAGAGTGTTTGATCCCTTGTACCTTATCAGTCAGTGTGAAACTTCATACCAAGTCATTAGGTGTGAATTGGGATAGGCAAAGGAAAAGCTGTGGACATATGTTGGTGTAAATAATCCAATGGTCCCATTGCTGTGGGCCCAGTGCTGCTTCATTCCACATCTATTTTTGCCTTTTGTTCTACATTTGCTCACCAAGGCTGCCTGTGGCTGTCTGTGCAGTAGGAATGAATGGGGACAATAGACAATTCCCTAGGGAATGGAGTGTCTGTGGGCACTCCCAGTGTGTCCAGCACCATCGAGCCCAGCACCCAAATTTATTTCTGTCCATAGCTGCTGTTGTTGCTAGGAATGAGAATAGCCAGGGGCCTGCCAGCACTGCCAGATGTGAGAAGCAGAGCAAAATGTGAAATGCCACAAAGATCTGGAGGAGAGTAAGGAGGGCAGAGCTCATTCATTGCCTGTGCAGGCAACTCACTATTGGGAACAAAGTCTAGTAAGTCAGGCCTTCTGAGGGAAAAGATGAAGGTAAACTCCTCTGCTGGATGCATAGAGAGAGAGTGCACTTTCAAATATGTTGCATTCAGTTTTCATTGAAAGAAATCTGAATTTTTTCCTCCTTTTTTATTTTTTTCCTCCTTTGAATTTCCCTCCCACTCCAAGATGGTTTATGTCCTCCCTGTGGACAACTCTTACACCAGAAGGTCTGAGGAACTACTTTTGCCATCATATACATAAATTCAATGGCTAATTAAGTGTCAGCTAAGAAGCACTGCTTTTGTATCCAGCGGAAAATTTCTGCCTAATTGCTCAGGGCATCACCTGGTCTAATTGTAATTGGCTGGCGATGGATTGCAGAGCTGCTACTCTGCAATGTTTACTTCATCCTGGCTGCAGGGAGAATTCCTTTAAGATCTGATTAACTAAACACAGAGTGGATAAGATGGAAGAAAAACAATGCCTCTGAATTTTAATATTGCATGGGGCAGTTATGTTCAAGCACTTTGGTGCTTTACGACAGCACTGGCCTTATGGTTTGTCTCTGCTTGTGCTGTGTCTTGGGCAGGGACAAGGCTTGCAGAAGTGTTGGCCAGCAAAGAGTGCAAAAGGCCTGAAGAGATCAGGACTGCATCAGTCTCCATCAATCTGTGAGATTGTTTTTGTCCCTGAGAAGGACTCAGTTCATATATTCAGTAATCAAACTGCTGTTATCCCTTTTAAGTAAGTATCTGGAGGCTTCTAAAAGGCTGCATCTCTCCCCAGCTTTAAAAACAAGTAAGAAAGCGTTTCTGCCATAGACAGAGTGAATGAAGTTCATGAGTGCTGATGGCATTCCCTGAGGAGCAGAAATGCTTCCTCCTGTGGGTGTGTAGTGCAGAATGGGACTTGGAGAGTTAATTGTCTAGCTGGAAAACCAGAGTAGGGTCAGAAGAGACAGTACAAAGGAAAACACATGTGCAAATTCCCCAAGTACGAGCGCTTCATGCCGTGTTGGGACAACCCTTCTGGATGGCTTTATGGAAGAGATATATTGCATGGTTATGGAGAGATGTGTTTTCTTTGTCTGCCTTGAATTTTATGAAGAGGATATGAAAGATGATGTCTAGTCATTCCTAATCTAACAGTAACTACAACTAAACACAAAGGCTTTTCTGACTTTGGTTTATTTCTTCTGTCTGCATGTTCTGTTGTGATATATATTAAACATTTGGGTGAGGCATTAGAGCCTGCAGTTCTGCTGAAATCACTTGGGCCATAAATCTCTCCAGCCCTTCAGTGGACAGGTTTTGCTTTTTTACTCAGCAGTGACAAATTACACACAATTTATAGAGAGATATGCAAACCTGAGGCGTAGAGCATAGTACTCCAACCACCCCCTCACCTTCATGGTTTCCAGCATGTTTCAAAACAACGAGCAACTTCAGCTGAGTATAGCAACAGGAAAAGTATTTTTGCAAAGTACTGTCCATGCCACAAACCTATATGGAGAGAGATGTAGTTACGTTTTGTGCAGTAAGCGTGACAAGCCCCTCTGTACAATCTACACGGAGGGATGTGGAACTTTGTGCTCTTTGGGATTATCACTCAGCAGCAGAGGACCAGAGCCTGATGTGTACGAGACAGGTGAGGTGAAGATGCAGGACCTGGAACCAGTTTAGCTGCTGACAAGCACTGTAATATAGGTGAAGGAAAATCAGGGCATCTGTTTGCTAAATTCTACCGTTGGTAGATCTGCATAATTTCCACGTACATTGATGAGTACCTATTACTTTGTGAAAAACTCTTGGCTTTTAAAGCTTGACAAAGGCTCAGGATGTCCCTGAAAATCCTCATGAAAGACACAGGAATGCAATAAAGTCAAAGGGGAAACAAAGCAAGGAGATTTCAATTTCAGTGTTAACAAGGGATATTTGATACATCCCTTGATACATCAGTATTCCCCTCAATAAAGGTACATTGTCAGTTAAAGGTTTGCTTGCCTGTAGCATGGAAAAAAATTATTTCCCCTGTTTAAAGCCAAAGTTGTTCAGACTTTCTAGGATAGGAACTTGTCCTGTTAGATTCAAGGATGAGGAGATTGTAAATATAAATGTAAATATATAAATATGTCAGTATAAAAGAAAGCTGTAGGACATCATTATATTTAATCCAGAGTCCGGATAATTGGGAGCTGACTACAAGGTTTATGTATACTTATATAAAAGTTGTGGTAGCCCAAGCAAGTAGTTCTGAAACAGTTTCTTATTTTTCCTTTTTTAATGAAGAAGTATGTTGTTACAAGTTTAAACAGGTTTGGATTCTTTTCCTTCTAGCTAAATTTCTTCTGCCAATCAGCTATGAGGCTATAAAAATGTAAGGAGCAGACCCTGGGTTTGTGGCACGTGCATGATGATTGTTCCTGTGCACAGCATCAACACTGTGTGACTTCGTGCAGACTTTGTGTGTTCTGATGCATCTTTGCCAACATCCAGCTGCAGTAACACTGAATTCATAGTTGGATGTCTTTTCAAGCCCTTGGTAGTAATATATTGAATCAGAAGTGAGAGATTGTTATGCAGTTCAGGAGACTGGGTACAGTCACTTGGAGGCTGACAGAGAATAACAGGTTTGTAAATATTGGAGCTTTAAAAACAAAGAAACAAACAAAAACCCAACAAAGCCCCTAGAATAATATTCCTACTTCTAAAAAATTTCAAAATGGCATTCAGATATTTTATTCCAGAGAAATGTTTTGTCCAGCAGGGGGTTAAGTGTATTTTGCAGAGAGAGAACAGATGCATAATACATTTACAGAATTTCATGCATTAAATAAACCTAGGTAATTTTTAAATCATCATTAATTTTGCTAACATTAATTTTGAATTGAAAGCTGTCTGAGGCAAAATGCCATGTATTATTTATTTTTGTTCCACTTTCCTGTTTTCATCATACGAGAACCAAAAGTGTTTATTTTACTGGCAATATTAAAACAAGCACATGATTTTGAGTAAGTCTTTCGAGATTGTTTGCAAGTTTTTTCTCTTCTGCGTGTCTGCTTCCTCCCAGCTGGGGGCTGGCTGTTGTATGGAAAGGCCAGCCACGTCACGGAAAAGCCCTGTCTCTGATCAGATGGGCTTAATATAAACCAGGTTTGCTGAGGGAGAATTAAAGAGGCAGCCCCAAAGCAGGAGAGGATTTACTTCAGCAGAGCTGCTCAGTGTGTCACAGCCCACTGAGAGAGGAGCAGTGGGAGCAAAGGACTGGACTGGCTGCAGGAGCCTGGCACAAGTAAGAGTGGGTTTGGACCCAGTCTTTTCCTGGGGGTGCTAGAGACCCAGGCAGCTAAATGCAGTAACAAAAACCAGTTTGAGCTTGGAGCACAGTGTGTGACAGGGATTTGTTTGGCTTTTTTTTTAACGAGGGGGTGACAATTTGTTAGAGGCTAAGTTGTAAAATGTTTGTGATGGTTTTGTGAGTGACTGCTTGTTGCAGGTTGTGAGTTACTCTCTGTTGTTTGACTGAATCAGATCTGGCTTTTTTAATCTGTTTTTTTTTTTTTTTTTTTTTTTTTTTTTTGAAATGGGGATACAGCAAGGAAAAAGTGCATTTTAGAATTCAACCACAGTAAATACTTAATTTTGTTTGTGAAGCAGCCTTTGCTTAGTGCATGATTTCTTCTTTAGGTGTATTTCTTGCTGACAAAGTTACTGTGACCAGGACCGTGCAAATGATCTCATTTTGCCCCAAAGTACTGCACATCACAGAGAAAATATTGTGTGTGCCGTAATAAGTTCAGACTTTTTCTACGTGTTTGTCCTAGGTCCTGCTGGGAATTTATTCACAGAAGTTTTCAGAGAGTTTTGTATGAAGAAGAATAGCAATTTGTATGTGTTGCTTTACTGTACTTTTTATTGTTCATCACCTATTACTGAGGTTTGAAAGTGGTTGGGTGAATTTTATGGACAATTATCCTATTTACTGATATGGAGGAGAGAGCCGAGAAACATCAGCTAAAGGGCAGAAAACAAAAATGTCTAAATAACGGTCACTTTGGGAGCTGGAATGCATCAAAGTAACTTTCCTAAAAATGGTAGCTATTGGCCTGTGAGAGTAACATCACTCTTCTCTGCCTCCAAGCAAGGCAAAATAGAGTTTGCTGGGTAAAATATAATTAAGTGAACTATGCTTATGTAAGAAGAGTGAACTTATCTAATTAATTGTGCAGTAATGAAGTTATTGATTTAATATCTATAAATTCATGAGCCTTTCCTCCCAGTATATCTCCTGTAGAGGCTATACAGCCTAATCCTTGTACCTCCTCAGAAAAATTGTTGGGTTTCACTACATCCTCCCTCTTACCAGCCAAAAAGTCACTGTCTGAGGCAGAATCATTCTCTGTTCACCTGGCCACAGACAAGACCCAAATCCACCCCATCACAGCAAGACTTGCTTGCATGACTTTTTGTACCAAGGTTGTCTAAGACTGCAGTGAGTTATGCCTTATTGCTTTGCCAAGAGTTCCAGCTCTTAGTTGAGACAATGGAAGATGCTGTACATCCAGCTGCACTGGCAGCAGCAGGCAACTTAGACCAGTGTCTGTGACTGAGACCAGTGTCTCTGTTTGTCCCCAGCCAAACCAAAAGGAGGTGAACATTGCCTGTACCACAGGCAGTCTTGGCAGGGCTGCAGCTGCTGTGTAGGACTGGTGTGGTGAGCACTGTCCCTTCCTTCTCCTCCTGGGAGAGAAGACACAGCAATGCCTCCCTCTTTCCAGGGCTGGGCTGCACCTAGCACAGCCCTGAGTTAGTAAAGGCTAAACAAGATGGGATTTAGCTTGTGAGGGTGGTATTATCCCAGGGAAACAGGCTGTCTCACTAGCTGATAACTAGAGTATTTCTTTGTGCACCACCAAGTACACAAGAGTGCAGAAAGGCTAACTTTTCTTTTCTCACCTATTAGGTCCCTACAGAGGAGCATGATGTGGCCCCTTGAAGCTAGTAAGAGCATTTCTAAGTATTTTATGGGTAACATTTGTGATTTCCCTGTTTCTCACCAGGGGTTAAAAATGACTCTCAACAATGTTACCATGCGTCGCACCCACAACAGCAGTCTGCACCAGCAGCAGCAGCGATGGAGCATCCCTGCTGATGGAAAGAATCTGCTGGTCCAGAAAGACTCCAATGAGTACAACCCACAGAAACGATACACCATCAGCCCTGATGAATATTACAGAAGGAGCTGGTCGTCGGAGTCATCCGACTCCGTCATCTCCTCCGAGTCTGGCAGCAGCTGCTACCGGGTGGTGCTGATCGGGGAGCACGGCGTGGGGAAGTCCTCGCTAGCCAACATCTTTGCAGGGGTGCACGACAGCATTGACAGTGACTGTGAGGTGCTGGGAGGTAGGCAATTATGCAATTATAGGTGTTGGTGTTTGCTTGCAGTCAGCTCTGCCTGTAGTAATTGGTGCAGAGAAAGAGAGGGGCCGTTTGATATGAACCAGAGGTAACAAACATTTGGGTCTGATCATTAAAACTGATGGAACTCAAGCACCTCTTTTAAGAAAACAAGAAAACAAAATAAGATGAGTAAGATATTCTCCAACAATGATTGAAAGCCACTGAAAGAGAGCAATTCAGATTCCCGTGTTATTTCATTCCAAAATATCTGTTGGAATCTGCCTCATTCCTGCCTGTGATGATGCTACACAAGAGTCTGCTTCAGCTTTCATGCTGGTCCAACATTTGTGTCACCACTGGCATCAGAGGGCTGACTCCAGCTTTCCTTGTCAGAGAGAAAACAACTGAAGGTCCTCATGATTTACAAGAATTAAATACTTTAAAGTCATGTATAAAGAAAAAAACACTTCCAAAATACTTGCCATTAGAAGTCATCTCAGCCTTTCTGTATAAACATATTGCCTTAGCACAGACCGTATCGACTTTGAGTAAAAGATATGAAATTTTGAGTAAAAACTTTGTTTCGTGTTACTTGCACAGTATGGGCTTCTCCAGGAGGAAAAATTATAAAGGTCCTTCAACAGAGTAGGAAAACTCCTGTTGTCTGTTGCCCAGTGGGGGAAAGGCACAAACTGTAGGGCTCTCTTTGGTGCTTCCTCCTTGCTTTGTTTAGGATTGCAAAGTGTTCTTAAATCCCAAAGATCAGACCATGCAGAAGGTTGAAGCTGTAGCACCAAGTCCTGAGCTATATTGTGTGCAGGATGTTGATGTGGAAGGGTTGTGGTGCCACAGAAATCTGCTGTGTCTCTAAGGACACTGTAGTCACTGTTGCTTTCAGGGGATGTGGAGTTTGCTGCCAGGTTTTGTTTGTCACTATGCTGGGCTTTCTTTATCTCGCCCATATCCCTTCTGTCTCCTGCCTGTATTCCCTTGGTGTGATGGTGCCAGTGCTACCACAGAGAATTTCTGGGCTTCTCTTCCAGCCTTCAGTGGGCCATAGGCAGGACAGCTTCTTTTTTGTGTGTTTAACTCTCCAGTTAGGGGAAGCTTTGCCCAGGATTTAAAAAAGTCCAGTATCAGGAATGTTGGACTCGCATTTTACTTGCTTACTGTCTCGGTCTGGGTACACAAAGGTTTGTGCTTTTGGGGGATTTGAAATTCACTGATTTAGGTGTGCTCTGCCTTCAGCTTCTGCCGCAACTTTTTTCATAGTTCTACCAGCTCGTCAGCCTGGAGTGTATCTGATAAAAGTTGTCCTAGTGCTAAATGACTGAAGTAAAGTAGGATCCTTGGACAAGCCATCAGAAAGTGCAGCTGATTTGCTTTGCACGCCCCTGTCAGGCAGGGTGTTATTTTCCTTCATGTGGAGCTGTGTGGTTTCCTCTTTCCATCACACTCCCAGCAGCATTGCTTAGACTATAGCAGTGACAGATTTTCAAGGCCAGCTCTGAAGAGATAATTGGAAGTCTTGCTGTTATCTCTCTCCTTTTTTAGTGTCAGCTTCGAAAACAGCATGAAATTAACTAAGCACTCACTTTCAGTGTGTTTTATATTCTACAGAAGTTCCTTAGGACTGACCAAGGTGCAAATCAGTGCTGAATATGACCATTTAGGCATAGTATTTTCAAGGAGTGTGATTATGCATTTGTAGCTTCTCTATATGTAACGTAGTGCAGAAGGAGTTTCTGGATTTTGTCCTCTGTTGTGCATGGAGCTTGTTCTCACACAGATGCTCGGTCACTTGAAGAAACTATTTACTTTAGCTTTACAAACTGGAACTTTAGCTTACACACTGGAAATTTTATTACATGAGAATATAGTTTTAGGGTAGCCAGCTCACAGAGGAATACAGCTGCTTTCATGGAGAAGCTTTGCTACTGACTGTAAGATGAACCTAACTCATGAACACAAGTCTTATACTCTTGGGACCTCAAGGGAAGCCAGTCCTACTGATTAGCTCTGTCTTTTTAATCTTGACATTTTAAGTATGTGCTCCATTTGACTTTATTTTAAATGTGTAATATTTTTTTTCTTATTCTTTTGCTGGGATGTAGATCCCTAGCTTTGAGGAAAGGCTTTGATTAAAATTTAGGGGAAAGTTCACTTCACCAGTGCACAGTAGAAGTCTTATGAGGCACAGGGTTAGACACAGCCCTATCTACCAGTGTGGCTGGGACAGATCCTTTAAATGTTGCAGTACTTTAAGACTGCCTTTTTTGTCACTGACCACTGGTGTGAGATAGAAACGGGTCCAAACCTCACTGCTCATCCTAATGTCCCCAGCTTTGGGGAGAAGAAGAAAGATTGGTATTTGAAGCAGATTTCACCACAAGGGTTGATCAAAATTCAGAGTGGCAATAGACCCCTTAAATCTAGGCAGAATTTTGCCACATGGCGTTATAATCCAGGTATGAATTTTTATAGCTGCAGTACAAAATAACTGACCTGTGCTTATTAAATTTTTCTGCTATTTGACATCAAAGGTGATGTGAGAAACTCTGTAATGGGAGAGAGTGTTCAACAGATGTCTCAGTCTCTCTCAAACCGAACAGCTGTTGTCTCACAACACCCTGTCCTCCTCACTTGGTAGCCTGTTACTTTATTGCTCTCAGCAGCAGTGACTGTTCACCCGTAAATTGTCCACGTTAAAGCGAAAGCAAATATTTTCCATTACTCAGCCTTGCTGGACTCTGCTGCTCCCATGGGGCAAATGTTCAGCCTTTGGTTATTTCTTCCACTGGTTCTATTTTCTCTCTCCCACATAAGATAGACAGACTATCAGCCAAAATAATGAACATTTTGTTTCCTGATCTTTCAGCCTCCTTCATCTATCATGGAAAGTAAGGCAACCAATAATGAACAGTGCACAGATCCAGTGCTGATGGAAATGAGGAAAGAACTGGATGTGAGCCGGCCTAAAATTCGGCTCAATAACTCTGTGAACAAATCCCCCACATTCAACAACTTGGAATTTTGTAATGTATATGATGGCAAAAAATAATATATCACCAACCTTTCTGCTTTTCTTTCCAGAAGACACATATGAAAGAGCTCTGATGGTGGATGGGGAAAGTGCGACTGTTATACTGCTCGACATGTGGGATAATAAGGTACTTTTATTTGTTCTAGTCAAATGCTGAAAGGAAAGTGTATATGAATAACTGCTAATATAAAAAGTCAGTTTCCTTTGGGAAAGAAAATAGGCATTCCCATACAGCAGAGTCAGGGAAGATATAGGATTAACCCTACTCCACATCAAGGCAAGCATGCCTAATGGCTATGCACTGTGAGCCTGGGAAGTGCAAGACTTCATTTTTTTTAATGATAAAACAAAACATTCAAGCTTTCTTTCCAGACTGTGTTCATTCCAGCCTAAAGCCAGCACAATAAATTATCTGGGGCAAGTTTTTGCCCTCCTTTGTGGTGAAGTATTCATACCATCACCACATTGGAATTACTTGTAGTACAATTGTGATTCAAACCATACATACCCATTACAGTGTACAGCAGGAATGCATTCGGGTTCTCTAACATTTTACTTTCTAAGTAAAATCTGCTCTGGGCATAACGATGTCTGACCATTTAATCTGAACAGCGTGAGGGAGAATGGATTCGGGACCACTGCATGCAAGTGGGAGACGCCTACCTGATCGTCTACTCCATCACAGACAGAGCAAGCTTTGAGAAGGCCTCTGAGCTCCGGATACAGCTCCGCAGGGCACGCCAGAAAGAAGACATCCCCATCATTCTGGTTGGCAACAAAAGTGACCTTGTCAGGTGCCGTGAAGTTTCAGTGGCAGGTGAGGAAATGATGAGCATAAATCTGAGATAAACATTAAAAGCAGTCTTGTAGCTTTTGGACAAACTGCAGCGCTCTGGCTGAAGGGAGTGTGTTGTGATCAGGACTGGTTAATAAGAGAGTAATAAAATAAAAGAGGACTGTAACATAGGGCAGAGGACTGGGAAGGGTCTGCCAGGTCCTTAAGCCTTCCTTGGTAATACTGTTACATGTCAGATAATACCTTTTCTATTTTTATTAAGTACCATCATAAATGCAAATTCTTTCCATCCAGCTCCTAGTATAAGACCACTGCAATATGTGATTTCTCTGGTAGCTGGGAACCCTTTGGATTCCCTCTGCATATTTATGCATAATGAGTTTCACCCTCTTTATTCTACTGCCAAAATTTCTCTTCTTTATAACCAGTTCTCTGTCCTCCCTGATGAATTAGAATTCCCTCTCAATCTTTGTTTTGCTAGTCTGGGCAGGAACTGTGAGCCTTTCAGAAGAGGTGTCCTTACTGCCTTGCTTTGGGATGCTAAATCTGCCTTCCTTTGGCTGCACACAAGTTAATAACCACTAAGCCCATAAATAGGAATGGAGAGACTGTTGGGAACACTGATGCTGGCTCTCAACATCTGCAGTTACTAAAATCTCTTCTTGGAGAGCCTTCTGTAAGGCTGAGGTGATACCCAGCTGACCATTAGACATTCTCATCTTGGCCCATCAGAAACATGGGTTCTTCTGCTCAACATTTTCTTCTCTCTGCAGCTGTTCTGCTCTTCTGTTTCCCAGCTGAGCTAGGCTTTTTTCCTTTCTCTGTGGATGTGCACAGTTCCTCTGGCTCTTGTCACAGATGCCCCAAATGAAGAGCTTGAACTGAGGGGTTCATAGGGAGGCCAGAGTTGCCTTCTCATTCCTCTTCACCCAGCTGCAAAGTTCTTTAGAAAGATGGCAGGTGAATTCCTGTCACTTCAGTGGCCCTGGAAATGAATTCACAGGAAGCTAGAAGACAATAAATTGGCTCGTGTGTGAAAGACACCTGTCAGGTTTAGCTTAGCTCATGCAATTGGGAATGAGAACTATGCTTTCAGATGTACCCCTAAAGCCATAGACCTTTATTAAGGGTTATGTACATGTGTCCATTCTCACTGAAATTGCCACAGTTCCAAGGCTTTGGTTTACACCCATGGCCCATGAAGGAGGAAAGTGTCCTGCCTCTAGTGCTGTGCTGCATGCCTGGAGAGTGCCATCACCACCCTTCAGTGCAGCTTGGGGGAGTCTTCATCAAAGATGGCCAGGTGGTATTGAGGCACAGCTGGCCTCCCAGCCATCAGTGTCTCAGCTCAAGTCTGTCAGTCTGTGCCACCTTCACAGCCAGTGGGGCAGGCTGGGCTTTACTGGGAGGGGATTTACTCTGTGCTCTGTGCCCTCTCCTCTTCCACTTCCTCTGGGAAGCAGCTGTGGCACAGGGCAGATAGATCGTGGGTATCAGGCAGCATCAGGTGATTATAGACTTATCTGTGCCTATATCAGGCTTGAGGAATTCCCTGCTGGCTCTGACTCCCCTGCACGTGGCAGCTTGTCCCTGATCCCCCTGGCTCCCTGGGCCTTGTGACCCCATGTAACATGTCCACCCTGTGATTTTGCAGAGGGGCGAGCCTGTGCTGTGGTGTTTGACTGCAAGTTCATAGAGACCTCAGCAGCTGTGCAGCACAACGTGAAGGAGCTGTTCGAGGGCATCGTGCGGCAGGTCCGGCTCCGCAGGGACAGCAAGGAGAAGAACGAGAAGCGGCTGGCGCTGCAGAAACGGAGAGAGAGCATCCCCAAGAAAGCCAGGAGGTTCTGGGGCAAAATAGTTGCCAAGAACAACAAGAACATGGCCTTCAAACTCAAGTCCAAGTCTTGCCATGACCTATCAGTACTTTAAGAACGCTGGACTCTGCCAGAGCTTGTGGCATTTTGTGGACGTTATCTAACTGTCATAGGACAATCAATCAATCTATATTAGATTGGGCTATCAGTGACTTAGGTTCACAGCTGTGATTGTGCTGGCATAAGAACAGCACAGTGCATGGAAATATCTCTTCCTT
>VWZU01019331.1:70200-85076 GCA_013397095.1 Sterrhoptilus dennistouni | reverse complement strand
TTTTTTTTTTTTTTTTAAAGTAGTTTTAAAAGGAAAGTATAGACCAGAATGACCCAAAATGATGCTGGGAGCTGTTCTGGAATACACCTGCTCTTTCTCCTCTCACCTTTGGGTAATAGTGTAAGAACCTCAAACGCCATAACTTGGGAAGTGAATACTACTGTCTTTACTCTTTCTCCTTGTCTTGTTATTAATATTTCTTTTTTAAAACTGTATAAAGAACTGAGGAACTGACTGGAGATTGGTCCCTTGTCAGTTGGCTGGTCAGGCTTGAGCACCCACACCTGAAAAAAATGCATTTTTGTAGATTAACCACAAAGACACCTATTTGATATTTTTTTCTTTATTTTGAGGATTAGTTTCAGTGAGCTTACTTTGAAAATATTTAAAGGAAAAATCCTTTAGTCGAACAAATTTTCCTTTCATGTTTTCATATTACAGGACTGTTTAAAATTAATAGTAAAATTAAAATTAAAGTGCAAGTTGTATCAAAGTGCATCAAGTGCAAGATGCCAAACCTTTAAACATCACCTGAGCTTTTTTATGCCACCACATGGACTTCTTGTATCCATCCCTGGCCTTTCTCTATGCCAGAGCTATGCTGTATTTATTGTTGTGCAAAATAACAAGCATTTTAATGTCGAGGGGAAATGTATTTATTACCAATTTTCTTAAGATAATAATGTTAATTTTATTACCATTTTCTATCTAATATCTTTTTTTCAGATATGCAAGTTTTTACTTACATGCCTTGTAATAAAATAAATAAAATATATGACTGCCTTTGAGCCTCAGTGGAAAAGCCCTAAGAATGTTTTCAAGTAGAGAAAAGATTGTGCATGCTGGGCAAGTTTGCTGCTTGAGAAGCACAGTGAGGATTCCTTACACCTCTGAACACAGGCTGCATAGCAATTTAGGATGTGAAGGCTGGGAGCACCAGGAGCCTCAAAGACAAGTCACAATATCCCTCACATAAAAATGGGGTTGTGGTAAAAATAAATCACCCCTAGCAAAGGCGTTTGGCCTTTAGCCTGGAAACACTTTGGAAGTATAGATGTGTACTGTTACCCTAATTTTGGAGACAAAGAGAAGTGAAATGATACATTCAGGGACAGAAAGCAGGTAGTTGGCATGGTGTGCCCTAATCCTCACTTACTGTTGGGCATAGTTGTGCTATTTTCCTCTTGACTATGCTGGTCAGAGGTACAGTCATTACATTTTTGGCCACATGTCTCAGAAAAGCCAAATCTCCAGCCTGGCAGTTCATCTTCCCAGATGACAAGGGCAAAAACTTGCACCATTAATAAGGTGAAATTTGTATTCCCCCTTTTGGGCTGCACAGTTTTAATGTACCAAATGCTCTGGACAGGAATGAGCATGCAGAGTGTTTGCCCACAATTTCCTCTGCTGAGGAGATGATTTCTAGCAGTTCTCTAGGGGTAAAACATCCCTTTGCAAAATGACTCAATGCTTGTGTGGTATTAAGATCTCCCTGGAAGGATATTTCTGATCTAGAATAAGGTGTTGACAAGAACAGAAAAAAAGAAACCTTTTTAAATGAGCACAGGCAAGATCCACGTTGCTGGATTTTGGATGAACGCTTTTGAGCTGTCAGCATGGAACCTAAGGTCAACCCAGAGCAGTCTAGAGAATTTAGCTTTCAGAACTTTTAAACTCTCAGACCCTTTCCACCATTCAAAAATGGAAACAAAATCACACAAATTAAATTTTAAGATTATATATATAAACTGAAAGTATAGTTGTACACAATCAGCGCATTTCCTAGTCTATATTTGTCTAGCTAGAAATCTAAACCAAGCAAGTTTTGAAGAAATGCAAAATGTCCATGCTGATCATACAGCCCTTAGGAATAAAAGCCATCCATGTTCATAACCTCATTATGATATCAGGATACATCAATGGTATGATAAAAATTTGGAATCACCCAGTAAGTTTTCATATCCTCGCTCATCTCCTTTCACTCCTTCCAGGATAACAGAATTTCTTTCTAAAACACATGATTTTTCAAAGAAAAAACCAATGAGGTAGGCCCATTGGTATTCCTCCAAGATGTCACAAGATGCCCCAAAGAGCTGTGCAGTGGGCATGGTATGTCACCTGAGTTTTCCTGTTTACAGCAAGCAGACATCACTGCAGTTCTGTCTTCTGGAGCTGCTGCTGGTCTCTGAACAGCACAGTACTGCCTTTGGACCAAAACAATTTAAACATGTCTCCACCTTTCGTGTCTCAGTCAACTTCTCACCAGCCCTTTTGGTTCACCCTGCAGGCTCCATGCTTGCCATGGGTTTTCAGGCAGAGCATGGGGGAAGCTGTAGGGTGAAAATCCACAAACAGCAACATCTCCTCCATGGAGCTGGAGCTCAGACACCACCAGGTTTCTGACTGTTGATGTGGAGTGAGAGACCTGGTGCTGATCATCTACACTGCACGTTTTGGGGCATTTCTTGTTTTAAACCTGGTCTAGTCTGGTCCTGTGGATTGAATGTCCGCCTGGGACTGCAGTGCCTGAGATGCACTCCTGAAGGGCACTGTGAGTTCCTCCTGAAGGAACCCAAATCATATGCTCTGATCTTAATGGCTACAGCAAGCTGTGTGTGGAGGAAGGGCTGGGGCTTTCCCTTGCAGCTCATGAGGTTAATCTGAGTCATGGTTTTAGCTGATATCACCAGATTACCAAATACAGCAACTCTTACTATATATAAAAGTTAGTGTACCTGGAATGACTGATTAATACTAATTTACTCTGAAATGCTGATATTTCAAGTCTTTAATATCTTAAACAGTCCCTCTGTTCATCTCAGATGTGAGTGTCCAAAATTGTGGAATGGATCAATCAGCGATTCTAATCACTGTTCTACTATTTATTAAGTCAGGGCTACAATGACAGATCCTAATGTGATAATTACAATGCTGGACCCAGGGATTTGGCAGTGGCTGTGGAATACGTGAGTCACAGCACTGAGCGCACCAAGGCCAAAATGGCAAAACTCACAGAGTCCAAATAAAATAAAAGAAAACAAGTATAGAAAAAAGAAGTCTAAGAACACACAAAATGCCAATTATAGTGAAATAGCTGTTATAAAAAGCTCTCTTCAAGAAGATAGATTTGTATGAGGAATTACAGAGCATGTCCAGCTCTATAATCTTTAATTGTGACAGATGAACTGTATGAAGAAAAGTTTACTTATGCTTCGGGAGAAAATACAGTTATTCATTATTATGGCACTGTGTGGATTTCCAGGGTGCTACAGGATTTTGGATTTGGGAGAATTATTGATAAAATTTAGTCAAGTAAAAGAAAGATATTTTCAATAAAACCAATGGATGTACTGTGGATTTGACCCTCCCATATACAAGCTTTTCAACATCAACCGCATGGAAAGCTATAAAGACCTGAGTTCTCTCTCTTGGGCTTTTTGGGGTTCAGGTACAATTGAGAGGAAAGAGCTCCTTACAAAAGCAGCACTGGTGAAAATAACAAATCTACAGAGGGCAGGCAGCTGCAGAGGAAGGAAGCAGTTGGGTTCTGTGTCTTTATAATCTGCTACAGCTCTTCTTTCTCCCTGGGAAGGCTCTTTAGAGAAAGCTGTAGCACACAGAGAAGAGATATGTACTGGTGAGATCCCTGGACTAATAAACTATTGACTCTCCAAAAGTGAATCCTGCAACTAATTTCTTGTGACACCTTTGAAGACTATAGAGTTGAATCCATCATGTAAATCATTCCTGTGTCTGACTCACAAGCACAGGAGGTAAATGCTGATGTGAGCTCTGGGACTAGTCCTCCTCTGGCTCTCTTTCCTGGACTAACTCATTGCTCAGTTAGGAGGGCAAATGCTATGGGCTGAGGTGGTGTCCAGCACACTGCAGGTTTTATCAGATGTGGCTTCCAAGTGTGTTAAATAATATTTAATGAGATCTGTCTGTCTTGCCTGCAGTCCCTACCAGTTTCTGGCTCATTGTGGTAGCACAGGACAGAGAGGGCAGGACAAAACACTTTCTTTTGTGTTTTTTTCCCTTGTAGGACCCATGCAACAGTAGATTTGCAGCAGCACCCAAGACATACATGACATCTCATGTTAAAATCTTCCTAATGACATTGCTGGTCATACACTGCCAACACTTTTAAACATGGCAGACTCTGTGGGAGGTTTATAGAGTGACTTCTAATTCCCTAAATGTAACCCCCTGCAGTTAAAAAAAGGGAACACCATGTTATTCTCTTCACTATGCTCCAGAAAGCTGTGGAGAAGCCTTGTTTCTGCCATTGTCCAGAAGGAACCATGGGCCCAAGGTAGGAATGCAATGCAGGGTAAGGATGGCTGCAGGAAAAGGGGTGAATCCCAGTATATGGCATGACCAGAGAACCCATGATGTTAGTGTGCAATCTGACAACTTCCCCACCTGCCCCTCCTGGTACTGTCACTCCAGAAAGCTCCCACACATGCTGCAGCAAGCCCCACTCCTCCCTCAGTGACCGTGTCACCATCTCACACAGGGGCCTGCAATACTTCTGCATTTATCCTCTGCAACCACAAATGTGAGATCATCAAGGGAATGGGTTTTTTTTGCTTAGAGACACTGAAATTCAGTGTGCAAATTACTTGTGATTTTAGCAATTTTGCTGCAACCAGTTCCCTGCTGTCAGACAGTGGAGACAACACACCCACAAGAGAGCACACAGGTCCTGCATGCCTCATTCTACAGTGCTGCCTGCAATATAGTTAATAATTTGCTGGGAAAATGATTAGTGTAACACACTTCCTCTAAGTCTTGAAATTTATGCATGAGTCATTTTAAAATGAAATTACTTTCTAAATAGGAATTGTTTCTGATACTCTGCATATGTGCACTTGAAAGTCTCCTGGTAGACACAGATTGCCCAGAGCAGACCTTGGACTGCTCTTTGGGCCAACAGGAGAAAGGCAGGTGGGAACTTTCAATGAGAAAATTCAGACTGTCACATGGATACTGATGTCACATCACACTGAAGGATGCCTGACTTCAGCTCCTGCATCTGGACTAACTGCATGCAAGGACTAGCCTTTCTTCCCCACCTAGTGGGTGTGGCAAGCCTGGGACACCATGTCCCCCCAGGATCTGGCACTGCCCACCTGAGGTGTGGTAAGCCGTGGGAGAGCAGGGGAGCAATGGGAAGGCACTGGGCTGGTAGCTCTCCCTTGCTGGGGTGAGGGGGAGCTTGGTGGCTGCTCCTGTGGAGGAAGGACCTCCAGCTCTGCTGAGCTTTGCACCCACTCTCTGATGCTGTGTGTTTCACTGAATCGCTTACTGGCCTAACTTCCTCTGAGCTCAGAATGGACTGCAGTAATTTTGGCATGGCCAGGCTACTATTTTTGTGTCTGCCTGGGGCTTTCAGTGACACATGTGTATTTCTACAATCCACAGCTTTGCTCTCACATTGTTCAGGATGTATTCCCTCTCTACACACCTTGAATCCCTGAGTGGTGCCCAGTGGGATGCTCTCCAGCTTTGCTACCACAATGCCATTTTAGCTGCTTTTTAACTTTATTCTCTGTCTTCTGTGCTTTAAGATTTTCCTCCTCCTCTTGGTGCAATCTTGTGTCATGAATTTTTGTTCCTCCTCACCTTGCTCCATTCAGAAGCTAAGGGAGCTGGAACGCTCCCGTAGCACCCATGGTAGGATATTTGCCAGCAGTAGTATTTGGAAGTTGCCCAGTCCCATCAGGATGTGTGGAACATGGACTTTGACAGAAGCAGCTCTGGCAACTCTGCTGGGGTGGGGATGGTGTGCCCAGCTGATGAAGCCCTGGGAACAGAGGTTGCCAGAGCAGCTTGGCAAAGCAAATTGATATTCCTTGGTTTATGGACTTCAGACTGTGCCTGGATAATTATCTAAAAAGAATCTAAGGACACAGAGAAGAAATGCCCTACTACTTTGGACTTGTGGTTCTTCCAGCTCTGTGCTGTCTCTGAAAGCAGCAATAGGAGATGCTGTCACCTAAAGGACCTTATGAGCAGCACTTTTTCACTCACTTTCCCCACTAGCTTTGTCAAACTGAAATTATCTGCCATTTCCTCCTCAACCTTCTCCTCTTCACACTGAAACGTCCAAAACCTGTGAGTATTTACATTCAGGCAGCTGCTACAATCACTTAACTGTGTTTGTTGCCCTTTACTGTTCTTTCTTTAATACTCTGCACGAGAGAGAGGTGAGAGAGGATGAAGTTCATTCTGCTCTAGATGCTAAGTTTTAGAGAGTGATAAAACTCTCTTCCCTGTGTTAGAGAGTGATAAAACATAGTTTTCTTTCCTGCTTTCAGTCCACTTTTTGAGTAAATCTCATGTTTCTTGACATGTTTTGCTGCTGTTAGACACCATATTCAAACCACAGTAAACTGTGACTGCTCACCTGCCATCTTTCTACCCACTCGGTGTTATGAGATCCTTCATCACCAAAAATAGTTTTTATGTTAACTATGCTTCATTTAAATACATTGGGCATCTCTTTCATGCAATATTTTGAAAACTACTAATTTGTAATGCACAGCTTTTGTCCTAATTATGGATTTAAATACATATATTTGGTTACAAGTTACAACTTCTATAGGCTGAGTGCAACAAGACTTTTTTTCATACGTATTATCAGATTAAGACCTTCTTGTACATAAGTATCGTATATGGAAACCTGAAAAGAGGTGACAAGTTGGTAAAAGGCAGCTCTGTCATCTCTGACAGTGTTTGGGATTGCATCATGCAGTGAGGAGGAAGACAGCTGCCTGCAGCAACTATGCTTGCAGATTTTTGCTCAAGTAGTCTGGCTGATGTTACTCACACTAACGGCATTCTGAGGACCAGACAGTGTCCTTTTATTGAATCAAGAAAGCACAAGGTGCCAAAAAAGGATCTGTTGATTTGCTTGTGAGTAAGAAGTTATGACATTCTCCTGCATGAGAAGGAAATATGTCATGGTTTCACCTGGTTCATCTGCCACTTCCTTTCAGGTGGGTGTGCTCTTATCTCTCATGGGTGGGGGCCTGGAAATGCTCTGTACTTTGGCACACAGATATAAGATTGTATTGACAATAAGCACAGACTTTTCTCTAAACTGCTCAGAGCTGGAGGTATGTTGGATGAAGAAAAATAAAATTTCTATTGCAAGCATAATTTTCCATTTAGTTTGTGAGGGCAAGTTCTTGAATAACATGTGGTCCAGATTACCAAAAGCCATTAAAAATAGCTACATTCCATGTGACAGCATGTAGATCCACTAGTTGAGTCCCATTTTCCATGAAAAAGTAATTTCATGAATAGAATTGGGTTGGAAAGAGATCCCTCTGAGCTTACAGCAACTTCAGTGTTAAGGATGACATCTTAATTTTAGTTTAAGCCCCTTCCTTGACTTCAGATCCAATTATAGACAGTCTGCTTAACAAACATGTACTTCATGCACTCTTCTTGCTGACAGCAGTACTGCCTTCTTTTCTGTCATATGTGGCTGAAAGATGTCATTTTGAGTGCCAGTGCAGGACTCAGTGCTGCCTGCTGTGTTTTGGGAAGCATGTTCCTCGGGAAGAAGTAGGTGACCTCCAGCCCTGCCAGCTGCATGTGGAGCATGGTGCATTTGCTCTGCAGGGACATGAGGATGGTAAGAAACATGGGCTCTTCCATGAGAAGGCTGAGGACTTGCAGACTGGAAGGGTCCAGACAAACTTGTTTATGGTCCAGCTCCACATCTGAAGGCCACTACTTTTATGGTTTCTACTTGCAGTATTTCACCAGTGTAGTGATTGAGAATTTCTGTTTAAATTGGAGAGACAAGCAACCAGAGTGCTTCAGATCCACAAAAAGATTTAAACACTTTTCCCTGGAAAGCAGAACTTGCTGAGTGCCACAGGGACTGTGCAGAACATCTGCATCCCTGGTGGATGACACCTGCTGCAATGCTGAAGTACAAGCTATCAGTGACAACTCTGGTTTCTGGAGGGAAAATCCTTGTTCCTGGTCCATCTGTGGATGGTTACAACACTCTAGAGTGATGTAGGCTACATGGTACAGGAAACCCTTTTGCAGAACTGTAGCTTCAGGCAATGTGCAGGCTCTGCCACTGTGCAATTATAGCAGTGATTCTATCTGTCCTTGGCAAAATCTTTGCCAACATTTACTGCAATACAAGTGAATCAACAAACTCTTCCCTCTCTAATTAAAAAACTAATTTAGCATGATGGCAAGTGAATGCATGTAAGACATTAAGTTATATAGTGTTGAGATTTTGACCTTGAATCATGAAATTAAAAATTACACTTGTCTTCAGAAGTTACATTGTTGCCTGCATGCAATATATATTTGAAGCAGTTCCAGAAATATTAACCACATTTACAGAAATAAAATACCGTATGCAATATGTATTTAAATAAGTTTCAGAAATATTAACCACATTTACAGAAATAAATAATCTTGGTCAAACGTTTACACGTACACCAAAATCTATGGTGAGAACCAGTCTAGCTAAAATTAAACTACTTAAATAAGAAAGTACTGCAGTGTTTCTATTGTGCAGATCTCCAGACCTGCATGGATTTTGGCATAGCAGAAGCCTCCATCCCAGCACCTCTGAACAACCCCTGGAAGACCACATAGCACTGTGGCCCAGCTCTGCCCTCGTGAGCTGTGTCAGTAGCTCTAATGCAGCTCTCTCCACCACAATCTTTGCTATTTTGCCACAGGCCTTTGCACTAAAAGTTATCAGCAAACCCATGAAGCCAGTGGTGCTGCCCAGCTGCCATCAGCTGGTCTGACAACAGTCCCCTGGTGTTGGGAAAGATGGGGCAGGAAGGACTTATGGATATGATTGTATGGTAAGAAATAGTGCAGATGTAAAACCTGTGAGTGAAATAGAAATGAAAGCCAGCTTTGAGATGTGATCATGGCAGGCAGGAAAATGGTGATTAGCTGAATATGGGTTGAAAGACAGGAAAAAAAAGACTCAAGAATGTTGCCTTTCCACCCTGTCAAGGCATCAGGGAACAAGTACATAAGAAAAGGAGTCTTTAGAGTATACAATATAAAATGACATGGTAATATAGTAGTTCCTATAGGCTGCATGCAAAGTTTGTAGGTTTTATATCTTGCACCGGTTGGTCACTGTAAATAGAATATTCAACACAAAAAGAGATATAATGTATTGTAACAAGATGATCGCTCTCTTCTCTTTACTCTCTTGCCTCTCCCTTTTTCCCCCCTACTCTCCTCTCTTCGCTTGCTCTCTCTTGCTTCACCCCTCTCTTCCCCTCTCTCTCGCTTGCTCCTGATTTCTCCCCATGCTTTTCCCCTGCTCCTGCCCCGTTTCTACCCCTTAGCTCTCTTCTATCTCTCTCTCTCTCCCCATTCTCTCTTTAGGGCTTTGCTTCAGCCAAGGCTGGTGGCTGAAGGCAAGCTCTCTTTACCCACGACCCTTGTAATAAAGCCACATGTTTCTAGAACATCTCAGGTCTGCAAAATTCCTTGTCCCTGCTGTCCACGGAAATTACTACACCCTGGCTCCAAAAGCTTGTTCAGGAAACTTTCCTGTCAGAGCACTCATATGCCATGCTGGCAGTCACAACCCCAGCACCACAGGCTTTCAGTGCTGGCACTGACCCCCTTCACAGCAGGCAGCTCCAGTGACCCAGGGTGCACCCCTGACTCCCTGCACATCCCACTCTCATGCAGCCAGACCAGGTTTCCTTAGCAGATTCCAGGTCTCCTATAGCAGCATCTTGGAGCTCTGATTCCTTAAAGTGATTTGATAGTGGTGCAACAACAGAATAACAGAGCTGTTGGCTGTCAGAAGGACCCTGAACAAAGGAAACCCTGGGCTTTTATACCCTGACAGTCTGTGTGGGTGTCACTCTGGGTTCTTCCTTGCTGTGCCCTCAACTCCTGCTGGCTCTGAGTCTCACTGAGTGCCCGATCACCTGGCTGGTGCCACAGGTCCCCTGGCCTGAGCTACTTGTTTTGAATGTATTCCTCAATAGGCTCAGCTAGAAGCTGACCCTTGAAGGAAAAGTCACCTTCAGAGATCCCCAATGGCATGGAAATAAATTTCTGGAAGACCTTTGATAAAATATTAGATTTTTTTTCAGATTGGGTAAAAATTAGTAACAAAAATTTAGAACAGTGATACAGGTATCATTACACAGGTAAAATGGAATTGTGCTAAAGATATGAAGCATTTGTATTATGCATATGAGATAAAGAGCAAATATGTAAAAAATAAATTAATTACATATGAATTTATATGTTATATGACTAAAATCTTTATTATTTATAATAGACAATAAAGATATGGTATTTAAACAGGATTTATTTAACATTTATGTAACATTCCTTTATACTTGTGCTTACTCAACAAATTGTTTTTCTTTCTGTAGGCAACCTAGAACATATCTACATAAAAATATGGACACATAACTTCATAGTAGCAAAAAGCAAAGAAAAACAAATCTAAATACATTAAAACTGACATTCACTCTTTAAGAGTAGCAGGAAGTCTGCAAACATGGCATATTTAAAAGAGGACTCCATTAACAGCAAAAAATAAAAAATAAACAAAAAGAAAATGAAGAAAATAAATTTGTTTCTGTCATTCTCCCCAATTCAGCAAAATTCATTCTCTCTGAATTCAGCAAAAGTTTGCAGAGACATGAAGTCACCAATTCTAAGAGTAATTAGTACTTCGTAGGAATTAACTGTAAAAATTCCATTTTTAGAATTAGAGAACTGTGTGTGTATAGAACTATACACACACAGTTTCAGTTTTTATTTTTACCTGAAATGCTATACCAGTGTCAAAACCTGCTACTTCTCTCAAGGCTGCTTTAAAAACAACCAGAATATCAAATGCAGTATTAGGCCTGTGCATGTCTCTTTCTTTCTGAGTTAAAACAATTTGCATTTTTTTTATGTAAAGAAAATTAAATTTTTACTAAAAAGATACTTTAAAAACAAAACTTCAGTTAAAGAGAGAATGAATACAAGAGTCAATGTCTGGCCGAGGTGATCTTGCAGTTGATGTCATTGCAGTTGATGTCATTGCAAAGCTGGCTGGGGTGAGCAGGGTACACACCAGCATCCACCTGGGAGTGCCTGTGCAGTGGATGGGGCTGGGGAATGCCTGTCCACCTACACCACCACCACAAGGGCAAAAGCAATGGACACTTCTCTTAAATACAGGATATAATTTTAAAAATTAGACATTTTTTTGTAAGTAGTGAAGCACCATAACTAAAAGACGCAAATAGATTAAGACTCCAGGTCCATCTGAGAGCTGCAAAGGTGGTTGAGAGACTGGAGCATCTTTCTTAAAACTCTTAACAGAGTTGGGCCTGTTCAGCCTCAAGAAGAGACAACTGAGAGGGACCTCACCTATGTCTTTCAGCCTCTGAAGGGAGAGTGTCAAGAGGATGGATCCAGGCTCTTCTCGGTGGCATTAAGCGATAGGACAAGAGGCAATGGGCAAAAACTGATGCACAGAGAGTTCCACCTGAACATGAGGAAGAACTTCTTTACTGTGTGAGTGACCATGCAGTGGAACAGATTGCCCAGAGACACTGTGGAGTCTCCCTCACTGTAGGTGAGCAGGGAGGTTGGACCAGATAACCCATTGTGGTCTGGTCCTTTCCAGCCTTACTAGTTCTGTGATTCTGTGATTGTAAGAGAAAATCAGCAAAGAACTAGAAAACAGAGGAATCTAAGGACTGAAGTAAAATGTTTTAAAAATATATAGGAATGTAGCTAAACATATTTTGGGCAACAATAACAAAAAACCCTCCAGTTTTATTAAAAGAATGTGGACAGGTACCACAAAGAGCAATATCCTGTCCTCATCCCATCTCTCCTCTCTGTGATCTAGTTACAGCGGGTTGCATGAATATCAAAGACATTGGACATGTATTGCTTCTCTTTCTGCATTAGCTGCTCATTGTCCTGTTCAACTTACCAGCAAGTCATTCAAAAAACCTTACTACCCGAACTGCAGTTTCATGAACATAACTCAAAGTCCTGAGACTTATAACAGGCTCTTTATGCTTTAGATTAGTTAGAGATAGGAGATAAATATCTCTGTAGTTCCAAATAGCTCAGTAATTCATTTGAAAAGTACATAGGAAGTTCAGACAGAGTTGTATTTTTATTTTCTAAGCACTCTGTGTTGAAACAGTCTTGTTTTTGTTTGATAGCTTCTACAAATTTATGAGTATGTGAGAAAGTTTCTGTTGTTCAAAAAACTCTCTCTAATCTCCGTATCTGTAATTAAACATTAAGGATCACACAGCAAAAGGTAAATAAAAAGATATTCATTCATTCATTCATTCATTCATTCATTCATTCATTCATTCACATTGTTGTTCTTATTGAGACCTTTTTAAGACCACCATGGTATTTTGGGGCCTGAATTATTGTTTTTGAATTCCTGGAATTGATGGCAGCACCACTTTTGTGGAAAGGAGATGGTTTTTCTTATAGATCTTGCAGAATTTGATTAAACCAAGTCTACAAAATGCTTGGAACTCCTATAATGCATTATATAAATATAACTGTACTATTAACCAGTAATTGATGCAACTTATTCAATATCCCATGAACTGTTGTGTCCACTCAGCACTTAGACAAGACACATTAAGACCAAGAAGTTCAGGCATGAAATATTCTTCATCAGGCTGGCTTTGGTTTTATAGATGTGCTGGTCTCCCTTTGGACTGGGAGGAGAACCCAACCAGCGGCACTGAGGTTGCTGGGAGCCAGGACTCTTGTTTGCTCAGCCCCACCCTGCTGCACCTGTGCTGGTGATATGGCCTGGGCAGTGCCTGCAGGAAGGAAATATAAACCTGAGAGCAGACATGCGGTGCTGCTCTGACCTGAGCACAAGACTTTTCTGGAGTCGAGGGTAAAAGGAAGTGGCTTTGTGGGTCTGTCTCAAAAGGAAGTCTGTCCTGTTGTTTTTGAGCATGAAACTAACCCCTGAATGCACAGCATTTAGTTTCAGCTTTGCTGGGCTTGGATCATTGGGGTCTAGGATGGATATTGGTACAGCAGCCAAGGCCAGCACCATAGTACCTCTTCTCATGGGCACTATTAAAGGCACTGGTCCATTCTCTGGCTGCACTGACCTTGAGATGCAAAAAGGCAGAGATATTTCTGAATTGATGGATTTACCCTGCTGATTGTCCTTATAACTTGAAAGGTAATGAGACAGATGCACACTTGAAGCTTTAAGGTGGGAGATGATGGAGGGCATTAAGTCATGGAGTTCCCATAAATGTCAAGCAAAGGTGTATGTCCAGGGAGGCATTTCCATGTAAGTCACAAGGGAGACAGAAAAAGAGCTAAAATGGTTGCACTGTAATCTTTGGAAGTACAGAAGTGGACACGAAGTACATACACTGATAGCTCAATACCACAGTTATTTAGTCACGGAAATGAAAGTCCCACAGAAACTCCCTTGAGGTTCTAGCTTGAGTATGGTGTGCCAACAAAAGCTGGTCATCCATCACGGGCAGAAGTTAAAATTATGTGGTATTTTCGACATTTTCTATTCTAAGCACAGGAATTATTTCTTTAAATAGTGTTCCTTGTAGGTGATGGCAACACAAAACGTGCACCCTCCTCTCTTGCAGACCATAGGCCTCATCCTCTAATGGCTTGTCCATGTGACTAGGTCTTGATTACCAAAATAGGTAATTGAATTAAGTGCAATTATTTATGCTTGGCTTGGCATCTAATGAATGTAGAATTCCTTCCAATAGCTAAAGGTCAGTCTCAGCATTGATTCAGGTTTATCAGGTGAGCCATGTAGTTTGTCTCTGGAGTGAAATTGCCAAAATCCTAGAAGGTATGACTCCAATTTTGTCACTTCTTTGGAAGTTTCTAGTACTTTCACTGGAGGGCATAGCTGCAATCAGACCTCATTGTCCTGCTGAAATGCATGGTAACACAACTGATCTGTGGCAATTTTTCCAGCAGGAACCACATTTAGGGCCACTTGGAAGCTCCTCTGAAAACAATGTGTGCAGGGGTTCGGTGCTGCTTTGCAGCTACCTCTGGCACCGAGCTCACATTAAAGGGCACAGTTTGGTACCTTTCTGATCCTGTGGGCCTTTGCCTTGGGCAGAAGCGTGCCAGTGGTGAGGAATGAATAGAGGACTCTTGTGAGGTTCAACTGGGGTTCATTTCACCCAGAGAGGGAACCCATGAAAGCTGATTTCCCCCTCTGTGTCTCACCTTAAGTACCAGGATGGGGGCAGGGGAAAGAGACAGCCTGGAGCCAATCCCGGGGCAGGGGAGTGACCCAGAACAGAAAGGACAGACAGTAGAACAATTCCATACATAAAAAGGGGAGTGGAGAACCGAGGCCCTGCCAAATCACTTGACAGCCTCACTAGAACATTCCAGGCATCAGGGCAGGCTGCAGAGTGATGGACAGGACCCATAATTCGGGAAAAACCAAAAAGGGGTTTAACATGGGCTACATAGGACAAACCATTGTACAGAAATTTGGTAAATCCAAAATGCACACCACAGCAAATGTGCTAAAATGAACCCCGAGTTTGATATTTAGACATAAAGTACTCTTGTTGCATGTTAAAATCAGTGTGAATATTCAGTTCTTTGCTATCTATTCCCACCCTTGTCAAAGGCTTCAAGGAAGCTAAGTTCAATGTTAGAAATGCAGATATTATTTAGGGAAACATACTCTGGGAGCTCAATTACCAGTAAGAATTCCTGATGAGCTGATATCTTAGGTTGCAATGCAAGACATAACCGAAAGTATGTATTCTATTACTATCTGTTAAAACCAGGTGGGGCAGTGTTCTTTATTTCTTCCACGACCCATCCTC
>VWZU01019331.1:22414-69864 GCA_013397095.1 Sterrhoptilus dennistouni | reverse complement strand
TTTGCCCTTTTTTTTTTTTTTTTTGTACTGCTACATTTTAATTTTCCTAGTAAAGAACTGGTTTTCCTATTCCCATATCTTTGCCTGAGAGCCCCTTAATTTCAAAATGATGATAATTCAGAGGGAGAAGTTTTACATTTTCCATTTCAAGGGAGGCCCATGCCTTCCTTAGCAAACACCTGTCATTCTAGACCAGGACAGCTGAAGTTTTCTGCTCTTCTCACTATTACAGTTGCTGCTACAAGTATTTACAAGAAGTCCTGTGCTCAAGGAAACACTTGGTATCTTATCAGGCTTTGAAAGCTCCACCCTGTGATGTAAAGCAGTGCCAGTATGACTATTGCCTGCATGGGGAAGAGACATGCTAAAACCAAGGGGAAAATGAGTCTGACTTATCCCTGCTCAGGCAAAGAGCAACTTTTTTTAACCTATTCCAGGACAACAAGCTAGTTGGTTTTAAACTATAAACCTTGACCTGTTTTGTCTTCAGTGGTCAAGCTCTGCATTTTTGAGGTTTGTACTCGCTGGCAACAATAAATCCTGCCCTCTATGGGAGTCATCAGACTTGAGATGAGGGTGTTGAAGTGATATTCCTTCATGTTCCTGGTTTTACACAGTTATGGTGAAGGGAGAGTCAGGTAAGCTTGGGCAGCAGAAAGTCATTCTGTATTCACAACTGGGAGGTTGGGAGGGAGGCACACAAAAAACATTAGTTTCCAGTCATTTGTGCTTGTTTTTGGAACATGTTTTCATTCAAATGCCAGTTTTCCAGGTTCTGAAGTGAGGGACATGGGCTGCCTAGGCACTGCAGATTTCTCTATATGGTCCACTGAATTTCAGTTTACTTTGTAACTCAGTTACCATACATATATTTCATAGATCATATACACAAAATGTGTATTATAATACTATTTTTAATTAAGACATTAAGAACAAGATATAATAAGAAGTTGAAATTCTGCTGGGCTTTTTTTCTCAAGCACAGAGCAAAATTCATTCCCAACGCTCTAAGCCTTTATTCCTGACTCAGCTAACAGGGCCAGCAAACCCAGAAAGTGAGGAGATGAAGCAGTGAGCTGCAGTAGTGGGGACTTCCCTTCAAGGGAAGGCTAAGGACAGAGCTGATTGTGAGCTCCTGCCCCAGCTCTGGGGCTCAGATGTCTGCAGGAAAAGTGTTTGTCTCTACACCTGGGAGCCAGAGCTGTAGATCCTGCCCAAGATCTGAGGGGATTGCCTGGCTGTGGTTTCTGGTAAGAGAAAGAGAATGAAGAGCACCTAAGTCCTGCTTCAATTTGAAGGAGGAATTTTGGTATCCGAGCTCTGCTCCTGAGCCTATTTCTGATTTTCATGCAGTGATTGCTATATGTAACACTTCAGGCAGCAGAATTTTTGGTCTCAGTGCTAAACAAAGCCCTAGAGATGACTTTGTTTTATCATGCCTATTTCAGTGTCCTATGGTGGGCAATACAGCCAGATCATAGGCTCCTCTAAGACCATCTGCATTTACATTTACATACATGTGTGAATAAAAAAAAGAAGCATCAGTCTGCCAGCTTCATGGTTATTTCATGTTGTAATACTATCAAGTTTTGTAAAAAGACTATAGATGAGGAACAACTTGCATTTTCTTTTTAGATTTTACACTATGTTATGTATTTTGAGCAGTGCCAATTTGGACATGTCTGTACAGGTATTGAGTTATGAATGCAAGATGTTAAAAAAATTGTTTCTTCTGCATTTATGAGGAAAAAAGTAATTTTGAATGCAGTTTATAATTCTTAATGCATATGGCACCTTAAGACATCATGTTACAGGACACCAGCATCCTGAAAGAAAGGGAATATCTCCATGCTACAGCATGGAGCTCAAGTTTTAATCTTCTTTGGAGGTCTTGCATGTAGAGTAAACACAAGTAATCTCTAGAATATGCATTGTTTATTGCAGAAGAGCCACTTGGTTCCATTATGTCATTGCTTGCAAGAAGAAAGAGGAAAACTAAAATCTATCATCTTGACCTATGAAAGTTTAATAGCTGAGGAGTTCAACAGCATTAGCTCAACAGCTAACAGGGGCTGGGGCCTGGAAGTAGCAAACTGGGGAATTCTCAGCAGGCCTCTTGTGCCAGTAGTGAAGAAGGCAGAACAGTGTGGTCTGCCTGTGTGCAGCAGGACAGGTCCCACTGCCATGCCTGGGGACAGAGCCTGAGAGTGTCACACATGTGAGATAACTTCTGTAGGGATGGGGCTGACCAAGCCCTTCAAGGAGATTCTCTGAGAGTGAAGGTGGCCATGTGCTGTTCATTAGTCAGATGTGCTACTGATTCAGCTTCCTCCTGCTTTGAGAGTAGCCACACCTACCAAACAAATGAAACCAACTTAGGAGTCACCTGTCCAAGCTCTGGTGAGCTGCGAGGTGGCATCACTGTCATTGCCAGCCAAGAATCGGGTACCATGTGTGTAAAGGGCTGCTGGAGGTGGTGGCCAGGCTGAGACACAACAGTGAGTAGGAGAATTACATCAATATATAATGGACATGGAGTACTCTGAGGACCGCCAAACACAGAAGCTGGACATATATGGCAGCATCAACAGGGAAGGGCTGTGCTCCTCAGTGGGGTGAAAATTGTATGTGAACTTCCCTGAGAAAGAGCAGAGCCCATGTCTTCCAGCAGATGGGCAATTCATAACGACTGCTGCAAGGAAGGAAGCAAGCACAAGTGTCTCTGCTTCTAAGACAGTGTAGGAGCACCTTTTTAGGTACCTCTCCTGAGCTCCTGCTCATCTGTTTTCTGCTTCCTCAGACAGGAAAACTGATCTAACTGAGAATTAAGATTAGCAGGTCAAAACTGAAGAGCATGTTCTGGGAACAGGGATGATCTAGGCAAGGTTTTCATCATCCAAGACACAGCACAACATAGGCCAGTCAAAAAGCCATATTTTCTGGAGAGGAGAACAGGGCCACACAAATGGTGTAGCTTCACTCACTCTGGCCATCAAGCATTAGTGCCATGAACTATTGGATGCCTCTGCCTTCCCTCTTTTGTGCAGAACTTGCTAAACAGTCAGTGCCATGCTTTGGTCCTACGCCAAACATGCCTACATGGTTTACCTGTCCCCCTTATGCCCTATACCATGATGTCTCTTGTTTTGGGTGATTGCTCACAAAAAGATGTTTATCTGCTTTTCTTGGTTTGTGCTTTTTTGTCTAGGTACCCTGTCCCCAGCACAATTCTCACACCATTGTATAAAGACAAATTATCTCAACGTGAACTGCTGTATAAACAATAGAAAGGGCAAAGCTACCAAAAGAGAGTGAGAGATGTCAAAGGAAGGTTTGAAGAATACCTTAAGTAGAAGGAATATGTGATCCTTTAACACAATATATTCTCAAGATTATGAGAACTACAGAAATTTGGCTTAATAATTTAAGACTGAATTGCTTGTGTAGAAGTGTAAAGTGTTTCAGAAAGAATTGTCAGGAAGATAGAACTGTCAGGAAAAGTGAAATGTTGATTGGGATGCATGTACTTATTTTGAAGTGCAGGGTACAATAGCAATGATATCAGTGTTGGTAATTATACCATTATGAGAATCCACAGTTGTCACAAAGGAAAAGAGAGAAAAGTAAAAAAAATTACAGTGAACTTGGAAAATGCAGACTTCTATAAAATAACATTATTAATAAGAAGAATTTCATAAGGAATAAACCAAAGAAAAACATTAGCAAGAATGACCAGGTCTCTCTATAAATGGAGTGAGTGACGTACATCCCAATGCAAAAGTAGTATTAGGAAGGTTAGTAAGAACAAACTGAATCAGAGCTAATCTTTGCTAAATCAGATCTCATCAGTATTCTCAGTCTCATGAAGAAGCTCAAAAAATTATGAGTAGGTTACAGCACTAAGTATATACTATACTTAGTGTATTATATTAATAAAGTATATATATTATATACTTGAGTATATAGAGTATATAGTAGAGTATATAGTATAGAGGCAAATACAGACAAAATCTGAATTCTGTCAGTGCAACTATCAGTGCAATGAAGATAATATGAAAATACATTATAAGTGCATTGGTAAGAGGTGCATTGTTTGTTCCTACTTTTTGTAGGAACTTTTCCTCAGCAGTGTTGTACAGTCTCATCTGGCAGGATATGGGGGCAGAGGTCATCAGCAAAGGTGGAGTGACTGAGCAGTGTGCAGAGGGCAGCCATGTGAATGAGTAGATGCTGAAAATGCCACCATGGATTAGCTATGGAAACTAAGACTCGTCATTATTTGCATTTTTTACAATCAGGGAGGTTGCAGGTATAGGTGATTCTGCCTCATGAGAATAGAAACTTAAGTTCAATAGAAACTTAAGTTTGTTTTCAGCATAAGTTTTCTATGCTTCTTTTTCCTCCAGTGGTACTATCTCATTTTGACACACATTAATTATGTTGTGAAATTATCATACCCTAATAGATCCATAAAAGAAATATTTCCTAAACAAACAGAAAGGGAAAGAAGCTGAGGTCAGGCAGGTCCAGCTAGTTTGGTAAGTGGAAGAGGTACATGGAGAAATATCAGCTGAGTTGAAACCAGGAGTAAAAGTAAAAAGACAAAATGAAAAAAATTAAGCAGTGAGGGAGAAATGACAAAGTTGATAAATGGGAAGGGTGAAAAGGATGTGACTAATGATATAAGAGTTGTTGCTGGAAAAACTGACTCGTTGAACAATGATTCACACAATAAACACCTGGACGTTTGCCTTCTTTTTGCTGGATTTACTCAGAGAAACAGCTGGCTCAAGGATCCAGTCTCACTGCTGAGTTTCTTCTTGTGTTTTTATCTGTGGCACCATGTTATGACTGTTGTAAAGCCTTAAGTGCTTCTGGACTTTGTAATGCATTTGACATGGGAGATTTTTTTTTTCTCCTGTGTGGTTGCAACCTGTAAGCAGTTGCTCTGTGCCTGGGAAACTCTTTCAGCCAGAGAAAGATACCGAGTATGACAGGTCACCTCTGACTTTAAATAATGGGGACATTCAATTAGGCAGATACCTTACATTTGTGTATTTGTACTTCAAGTAATACACTGCACTTCCTAGTCATTGAACTTCCAAGCAGAGACACTGGCACTTGAAAGACAAATGCTTGACTTGTTTATAGGGATCACACTTCTGACATCATGACTTGAGTTACTCTGCACTTGTCATATGAAGGAGGACCAAAAATGTCATTAGGAATTTGTGTGTGTATTTGGTTCTGCCACACTGTTTTAAAATTACTACTTCATGCTGCAAGTACTGCTGCTCATTCATATCCAACTAGTACACAGTTAATCTGCATGTAGGCCACTTAAAATCAACATATTTCCGAGAAAGTTCATTTCCCTCTCCTTATTATATTTATTTAGAAATCATCAGCAATGAATTTTAATGCTTATTCAAAACTGGTTTTGAGCTGTGCTCTAAAGATAACTCACTGCTAGCAGACAGCTTTGAGAAAGTCTGAATAATTCTGAGTGCATGAGTAAATGGAGAACTCTTGTGTTTTAAAGCATGCTGAAAGCATAGCCTAGAGGTTTTTTCTTGGAGAAACAAACACTGATTTCGAGGGAAATGTGTGATCTGAAACACAAACAGAAGGCCTTTTCCCAGAACTGTACACCTTAGAGCTGCAATCAATTCTAAACACTTCTTTATTTAGATATGTATTTCAGAAAATAGTGTGCTGCACAAATAATATAACAGTGTTCAAGGGCAATCTGACAGACTGAGGAAATTGAAAGCAGAAGTCAGAACCTGGATGAAAACATTTCTCAAGACAATATAATGAGCCTGTCCAAAACTTCTGAAATAAGCATGATATTAAAAAATGAGATACAAAAAAGCATAACATTTCAAGAACAGTAATTTTTAAAAAAATTATTTTTTTCCAAATAAATTTTATTTATTATTTGTTTTACCATTGTCCTTTACAGCCCAATTTATTTCAGTTCCCTCTGCTGCAAGTGTCATAATTCAGAGACTAGTGGGGACTAGTTCCCTTGAAAGGCTGCAAACATAAACAGACATGAAAGATGGCACACAAGGGACAGGAATGATTGCATCCATTATGAGATAAGTATCTGGAAAAGGTCAGACAGACTGATTTGCCCAAAGTTACCCAAAGTAAATTTTTAGCAGAGTTCAGACAGAATTGGAACTTTCCAACACGAGGACTGATGAATTATTTTCATAACTTGGCTGGGACCTTCCCGTGAAAGGATCTGCTGTGAAAACAAGCCACCTTTATGTCCAAATTCTTGTCTTCTGAATGTGAGTTATTCCTGTGGCTAGGCAAGTAGCAAACACGCTCTCCACACAAGGCCCATGCCTTCTCCTGCCCACCTGCTCTCCTACAGAAAGGCTGTCTTTCCCCTGTGGCTCCAACCCATGACCTGCATCCTCTTTTCTCACAGCCCGACTGAAAAAAAAATTAAATCAGAAAGAAAATCACAAAGGATGTAAAAATACTGAAGACTGTAAATTACCTTGGAGCTACCTTGCTTCCTTAAAGGGCTGCTGTTTCATACCACACCTAGTCATTAGAATCAATAATTGCCCATGCAGTTAATGTTTGAGCTGCTGAATCTCTGAGGGCAAGTCTGAAGAACTATAAACTGGATAAGCACAAGCAGACATCACCAACCTGTGCAAAGGTGATTCCTACAACTGAAAGAAAGAAGCGTTTTTAGAGCAAAATAAGCTTTTCATGTTACAGGTAAGGTATGATCTAACTGACATTTCACAGAAAGATTTTAAAAGCTGAAGTGGGGGTTTTGCTAAAGGATTTTCAGGCAGTGTTAGGAACTCAGCTGTCCCTGTAAAATGGATGACTGCTGTGCTAAGGCTTAGTCTGGTTTATATTTGATTTGGATCAATTTCCTCTGTTTTCTCTTTGCTGAATTTGAACATCTGAAATCAATCAACTAAAGAAAATAATATTTTTTTCCATGGAACGAAATACTTGTGATTGTTACTGATCTTTAATCTCCGGGAATATTCTTTGTTCTCTGAATGTTTATTATTGAAAGTCACTGCAATATTTGTGTGATGGTTATCCTAGAGATTTCTCTTCAGTCATGGGAAGCGTGAGGGATTATTGGGGATATAGCATTGAAATGAAGCTAAGAATTGAAGGAGAAAATATGGCTCCAGTCCTCAGCCAGATCTCAAGCTGCTTTCAGTTAAGCTAATGCTATTCTAATCCTGAAACTCCCTGTTACTGAAAGCTTTTATATGAACTTATATATACTGGAACTCTATTCTGAGTGACAGAGGAGTATGGATTTTGGAGTTTTGGTCCTTGGCAGTGAGATGGTTCATGAGACTTGGTAACAGTTTCCACCGAAAAATGAATGTTCAAGGGCTGACTAAGACTTGAAATAGGCACCCTAAATGGCATGACATAAGGAAATTATGTTTATGTTCAAAGAGAAGAGAACATCAAAGGCACTTGTCATGCAAACTGTGAAATGGCTGCATTTCCACTGCTGCATTTGGTAGTCAGATCTGGACAGGAGAACCTGGCCATGACACAGCTACGTTTAGCAATTAATTTTCTAGCATTTTCTGTCCCCAAAAATAAGGTTGGATGTGTCTCTGAAACTTTCTCTCTCCCTGGTATTTCTGCTCCTTCTCTTTTCCCTGAATCCAGACCATGGTACCCCAGACCACCCCATATGGTTTTCCCCCTGTTTTGATGGCCTCTCTCAGTACTTTTAGCTCCCTGGTGTTCCTCCACCACTGGCTGGCAGAGGGACACCTCTAGCCATGCCTCCTCCAGAGGGGCAGACAAAACCCTGCATGGAGCCTCTGGACACAGACAGCAGCCTTACAGGATGGAGAGGGAACACCTTGGGTACTCTGTCCCACCTTCTATCCCAAATTAATAAGAAATTAGTTTTTTTAAGTTCCCACATGGCTACTAAATGCAGCTGAAACCGGCCAATATATTCAGAAGACAATGGCAGGAGAGGAGGGGAGGGGAGGGAAGAGGTTGTACAGGCAGAGGAACCGAAAGAATTTCCATTGATTGTATAATCGGAATATCAGCAACAGTTCTGGTTCAAAGTGTCCTTCCAGGAGGTTCAAAGTGCCTTCTCCTTGTCTCTGCCCTGCCTGTGCCACCTCCTCTGGCTTCAGGAAGTCTGTGAAGGACCCACTAAGGAGGCATCACAGCCGAGCATCTACAGGGACTCAATATCAGCCCTCGTCTCCTGACAAATTTAATGATTTTCCTGATCACTTCTGGTTTCAAAAGCATGTCATATTATTTTCTTCCGGTACCCACACAGTTATCTCCAGCCCAAGGAAAGAGCCCAGTACTTTCAAAGGGTGTAATTACACACACAGGATAACCTAGCTCAGAATAGGATTTGGAAGATAAAGTCCTGTGGCATGCCCTAGAATGAGTGCTGGAGAGAACAGCAATGTGGGTAGCAGTTTCTATATTTACAGGTCCCCTTTTTGTTCAGCCATTGAGGAAAGTAAAGGAGATATGATGGGAAGCATCTGGAGGGAGCTGCGCCTCCACACTGTGTTGTCCCCATTGGTGGCCTCCATGGGACAGAGCTGTGGAAGGATTCCTGGTAGGTGTGAGCCATATAACATGAAGCACCACTGAAGATGGCAGCACAATAGGGCAGCTTCACCTCTCTCCAGAACCAGCCTCATCCTCTTGGTTAAAATCTAGAGGCAGCGAGGAAGTAGGACTGCATTTTGAGAAAGCCATCTAGTTTTCAGGAGGATGTAACATAAATTGTGAAAGTGGTGTGCTTAACATTTCTCTGAAATTTGAGGCAGAGAGTGCTCCTTGGACTTGGAAATTTTGTTTCCAGTAGCCATGTTGTTTTAGGCTTCCTTTGCCTCTGCAATCTGTAGGAACTGTAGGAAACAGTTGTTTTTTTGGAACCAGAAGACAGACACCACCTTGGGATGGTCTCTGCAAGACTTCTGTGCTGTGGTTATAGCATTTCCTGTGAATGCCTCTTTGCCTTCAGTAAAGCGGAAATGAAAATGGGTCTGGAGTAAAGAATCATTGTAACAGTGCGGTTGCACAGCTTGAACTTTTGTGTCAGGTTCAATCTTTGACAACTCTTCGGGGCTCTCACATACTGCATCTCTTCCTGCACCATTAGGCACAACCTGATGGGCACAGCCTTCCTTGGCAGCCCAGGAGTACCACTGGTCTTCCTTTCATGGTCAGAGCTGCACCTGCTCCTTCAGGGCTCTCTCCTCAGCTCTCTCCCTGCAGCTTCAGGAAAACTCAGCTGTTGCCTTAGTTTGCAAATAGACTGGCCCAGCTCTGTGGGGCTAAAGTGACTGTCATCTCTTTGCAGGAGCTGAAGCAAAGCATATTCCAGTATGCTTAAGCTGTGTGGACTTCAATTTCTGCTTCTCCTTCACTCGGTGAGTTACAGGTTTTCCTTTGTTTATCTGTGAGCAAGTGGCAAAGGCTGCCTGTGAGCCGCTGAGCTCTAATCCGTGGGGTGTGCCAGCCCACAGGTTGGGCTGGCAGTGCTCCCAGCAGAGTGGCTGGGACTCTGGGTGTGGGAGTGTGTCCCTGGCACATGCGTGTGACCCCACAGCAAGTTAAGAAGACATCTCAGTCATTAGGAAAAAAAAACTTCAAAAAGCCTAGAAGGCACCAATTTACTTGTTTTGCCTCTTCTACTTCCTCTTTAGATATCACTGTTTCCAATACATAAACTTCATGCTAGAAAAGATTTAAACTTACTGCAACAAATCACCAAGGAGTGAAAACATCAGTATCATGTGTTCTGCATTATAATCCATACATGTTCTGACATATTAAATGTATTCTAAGACATATAATGGGTCATAGTTTAAACTGTGCATATTAATTACATATCCTCATTATTTGGTTCCTGTGAATCCCTTTTCAGAGGATTTTCTGAAAGTGAAATGTATTAGTTATGTTCTTTATGGATCCTAAGTATTAAATTCAATAGATTTACTGATGTTTGTATAGTGGTGACTTCTATTTCACATATGAAATTAACAGAAAATATTGAAAAAATGCATCAAATTCAAATTCAGTTTAAAATGCCTCAGAGTATGGAGACCTTGGGGGGTGCCACAGTGAGCACCTCCTTTTCCCTTCCCATTTCACAAGCTACTGCTTGTGGCAGTGCTGCCCCCCTCCCACCCCCAATGAAGCCACTCTGCAGGCATTATAGCATCTTCAGAAGAGATGCCAATGGATATGGTCCTAGAGGTAAAGCCTCTTTCCCCTTCAAGCTCCAGAACAGTGATTCATGCTGTAGAAATATGTTTGAAAATATTTATGGTCCACATAAAGTACTTTTAATCGGCAGAAGTTATATAGCATACTTGCTTCACAGGCTGCACTTTGAACTTGTGAGTTTTATAACATCAGCCTTTGTTCCTCTGTGGCAGGGAACATGATAAAGCAAAATCTGTCCACAAAATGGCCCCGGGAAAAGCCTCCAGGAACCAGGCTGTGCCAACCTGTGTGACATGGGAATAACCATGGCAGGGCAGATTCAGGGTCCTGATATCTGGTCTCTGGCAGAGGCCAGCAATCAATATTTTGCAAGAATATTAAAAGGTAGCTCCAAGGTGCATTTTTCCTGGATGCATAACTATTGAATTGCATTTGTTGATATTCTTCTGCTGACACCGGTGTTCACTAGCATCCCTCCCTCTCCTCCCCCAGCTCCCTGCTTTTCCTGTAGTCAAAAGGAGTCACAAAGCCTTGTAGGCGAGCGGGACATCATCTCTGGGTTTTATTAAGAACCGTATGGAATTATTGAAAAACTACTTGTGACACACACAGAGAGAGCAGTGCTTTGGGGTGAATTGTGCTGAACTTAGCCATGTTTTTGTCATAGGCAGAATTAAGCTTTGCCTTGGTAACATGCCAACTGTGCTTTTCTGTGAGAAATTGAATAGCTGTCCCAGCAGCAGTAAGATCAAATCCAGAGTAAAAGTCATGCAGCAGAGAATACACACTCAACTCTGTGGTGTGATGGACAGGGTGGAAATGGTACTCTAAATCTGTAAAGCAAAATAAATTAATTTTTACTATGGAAGAAAATAAACTTTACCTGTGCAGCCAAAAAATGGAGCCCTAATTCTGACAGGCAGATCCTCAGTGTTGTCAAGATAGGTGGTGAAGAGAGAGAATTTGGGGAAGCTTGGTCAAGCCTTTGAAGAAACAAGTTGATTATCTGAACCACAGTGTGAATTGTCTGGTATGCAAGGCCTGCCCTGAGAGGCTCGTTTTTGCCTTGTTTTTCTTTTTGTTTGGAAGCAAGAACAACCCTGAAATGTTAGGGCAGGAGTATGGGGGTCTTTGGGCACTGTGGAGTGTGTGCTTATAAAACTAACAATCTGGCAGAAAAAACCATAATGTTAAGACATTGCTAGCCGTTAGGAAGAAAACAGAGGCTGAGACAGACTTGTATGATATTTTTGCCATCAGGTAAAAGTCAAGGATCTGAAGGACATGTTTGTTCTCTGTGGTTTGGTTTCACATGCAAGTGATGTGAAGACACAGGGCTCAAGTGGCTTGCGCACATGGCTGTGGCACTGTGGGGGATGGTGTAGGTACCCAGGGAGGGCCACCTTGTCCCCATACAAAAAAGATTTTATTTACTAGGGAAATTACAAAGGATGCAGCTGCAGCTCCTCCCCATCCCCAGGTGTGATGCTCAGTTTCCAGACACTTGTTTTCACAGAGCTTTGTGGCTCCTGGATGGGTTGTGGATGGTCCTGCTGGGGACACAGAGGAGATCCAGCAATGATTTTATGAATTCCCTTTTCCTCTCAGTCTACATTCATCTATTTTCTTATTCTGTTTGCTCTTGAAGGTAGATCCAATCTCATTTAATTATGTAATGGTCGGAAAAGAGAAGGGCACAAGCCTTTGTTCTCAAATTAATAAATTGCACTATTTAAAAAAATTATATATGGTAAAAAACCTGGAGATGTTCAGTGCAAACCTGGAAGAGTCTCTGCCATTATATTATAGCAAAATAGCTTATAGGAGGCTCACAGGGAGCTGCTGTTTGTGTGTGGTGGCAGCAGACATCCCTCAGCTGCTTTCCTCCATCCCCTCTCTCTCTCTCTCACAGGCTCTGTGGCTTGATGTGGAGGGCCTGCGTGTCAGTGGGCCTCTGAAGGCCATGAACTTCACTGTTCAAGAAGGAGGGGGTCCACGCATCCTTCACCAGGTAATCAAGTGTCTTGTGTTATCCACTCTGGTCAAAAATCCCATAGGCTGCACACAGACACCTGTATGAAGTGTTGTCTCTGTGATGGTGGGAAGGACAGTCCCCCAAGAGGATCTGAAATTAGTTTATAATTCCTCTTTCTGGGAATTCAAGAGTCTTCATGCAAAGAGCAGGAGACAACCCCATCTCAAACACCTTTTTAAGAGGATATCCTAAGACAGAGATTAATGAAATCAGCATTCCTGGAGATTTTCTTTCCATGCAACTTGTGTCATCATTTTCCTTTGACTCTGAGGTTTTCCTCTCAAAGCCATAACCACAGAAGGACAGATCCAGCTCCGAGGCAAATGGAGGATGTGTGTCATTTTTTTCCATTCCCATGCTCAGACAAAGCCTAAACGTCCTAAGCAGACGTTTGCTTTGGAAAAAAACTGCAGTTGGGATTTCTTGTAGCATTCAGGAAATAATGTGAAAACTCCTCTGTTGAGGATCAGAAAAGAGCAGACTTGTTTGAGCAGACTCTTGGAATATCATTATCCCAGCCAAACACATTGTTGGCAAGAGATTTTAAAAGTCACAAAAGCATGATTTTTTTTTTTATTATGGTAAAAATGCTGAAAAAATGACATTTTTCCCCTCTGTTATTTTGCCTTTGTAGTTCAAACTTGAGTCGCCTGCTGTGAGTTTCAGAACGTCTGGTGAAAAAGCTGGAATTATTGACATTGAATCGAACACAGGCATCCTGTATATCAATGGATCTCTGGACTGGGAGACCAAACAAGTGCACAAGTTGCAGGTAAACAACTCAATGAAAAATAGGAAGGGAGAAGTATTCACATTCATCTTCTTTTGGTAAACCCGATACTAAGAGAAATCTGTTGAAATTTTGAATCCTTTATTTTGCCTATATTTACAGGCAGTTTTTCATTTTTAAGATCAAGATTTGCTGGAAGACATACAGTTTTGTAGCTCTCAAAGACTGAACAGGAAAATGCTCCTTAGCATAAGAAGGCTATGTTGAGAAAACAAAAATTGTGATGCCAAAACCAACCCTTTAACTCTCTTAATATGAGAAGAGTACTTGACTGGAAGTAAAATCTAGCCTCGTGAATGAGCTTCTCCTGCTATCCCTGAAGGCTGACACAGTGAATTCCATGTGTGGAGTGGAAAAATAAACAATTGTAATAATTTAGAAAGCTTATAATTTACATGGTGACAAACTGAGATTAGCTCAGTTGGTTAGAGCATGGTGCTAATAATGCCGAGGTTTGATCCCTGTATGGGCCATTCACTTCAGGGTTGGACCTGATGATCCTTGTGGGTCACTCCCAACTTGGAGTATTCTGTGACTCTGTGAAACAAGATCAGTAAAAGACATTTATGCAGAGAGGCACAGATCTAACCTCTGTCAGACAACAGCAGAAAGCTCTTTGGTGGATGTTAAACCCTAAGAGAAGAAAAAGCTTTGTGTACTTGTCCTGCTATTATACCCTTTTCATGAGGATCTCACTAGTGTAAACACTGTTGAGAATGGAGGCAGTCTTTGGGTCTCAGTATAGCTTTGTTCTCTTAAACCATGTCAAAAATGGTGTTGTCTTTTTTCTGAGGCACTAGCAGCTGAGAAAGAGATGATCATGAGAGGATCAGTATCTGAACAGACAAAGTACATGATGATTTTTAGCCAGCCTTAGCAGTCTTTCTAAAGACTAGCACTTCATGTTTCATGGTTTCACATTATTAACTCTAAAGCACTCTTGGATTGGAATTGGAGAGGACAATTTTCTTGCCCCAGAAGTTAATAAGCATGTGAATCATTTATAGACAAGAAGTGATGACAGAATGAAAAAATTACGCTTGGTTAGGCATAAATAATTGTGATTTTTTTTTTCTATTATGTGCAAACAAAATTAAGTGTGACAGATAAAAAATATATTTTGTGCTTTAAAGTTAAAGAAGTCTGGAAAATAAGTCAAATTGTTTGGGAAAAAAGTCATTAGAATTAAGAATTAATTTTTCTTTACTAGCCCTTATATCAGACTATCCGATTTATATTTTTAACAGCAATTAGCTATAAATGCTATATCATGTGGAATTTTCTTCTTGTTTGCTAGAAAGTATATGTTGCTGTTTAAAGAAAAAAAGAATTCTAAGCTGTGCAAAAATAGAAGAAGTCTGCTGAACCTGAAGTGGGAAATTGTCCTCTGAAAGGTGTCATCAGAAGCAGGAGTGGGTTATTTTGTTTGTTGGCATTATATACTGTGGTAAATTTTTGTCAGGGAGTTACAGTGACAAGTTTGTCTTTATATGTGGAGCTACCCGGTGATGGGCCTCACCAGATTTGCATCACAGTAAGAGTGATCTGGCATTGGACATCCTGATATTAATTTATGCTTTTTTAGCTTATCTGCACGAAAATATTTCTTTACCGTTCCTTCTTTTTCCAAATCAGGTGGAAAGTCTGGATGGAAATGGAACCATTGTCAAAGGTCCATTTCCTGTTACAATATATGTGGAGGATATCAATGACAACCCACCAGAATTTGACCAGACAAAGTACTTTGGAGTAGTGAGGCAGAACTCCCGTCCAGGTAATTGCCACCATGATTAAATATTATCATTAATAAGAAGGTAGGTAAATTAAGCAGGAAGGTAAAGTGATTGCTGTACAAGCTGGAAAAGATCAGTTTTTCTTCCCACAGGACTGTACAAAATAAGGATAAAAGTCTCTATAATATAATGAAAGGGTGAAGAGGTGACCACCATGTGGTCTAAAGGGATGAGTGCAATCAGAAATATTTTTTAGTACTTAGTCTTTGCAAGTGTCACTTAACAGGCAAATACTGCTGCTCTCTCCATTGTTTTGAAAAAAACAAACAAACCAAATACCAACCCCTTATGCTAGAAGGGGTTTAAAATTTAAAGGCTACCAAAGACTACACAGAAAGAGAATGCTAAGACTATCTGAATCTTTACAAATCAGTGAAAGAAAGTGCCAGGGGAGATATGGGATATGTGCTTACCATGACTCGTGCTTCTCAGAACATGGGCTGAAATTTAAAGTTTAGAAGAGAGTCTTAGATTATGGATTGCAGTGATCCATAATCATCAAGAGTCATGCAAGTATCAAAGAGCAGTTTGAGACTTACATGTTGGAAATGAAGCAAAGGACTCATACAGCTGTTATTGCTGTGACTATGGACTCAAGAAGAAACTTTTGCTAAAGAATATGCATATAAACCTCCATGGGGCCAAAAAATCATTCTGAAACATATAACTGTATTCTTAACTGCATTCAAGTCAGAAAGATTTTGAATGTTGCACTGGTGCTTAAAAGGCAAAAGCTGAGTTACATCACTATGTATTTTTTTTCACTGTATGATTGTTCTTTTATTATATCTGTGTCTCAGGCCATACCTGACTTTTGTCAAGGTGTTTTGTGTTTAACTGATTTGTGTAAGCACTGTAAAGTGGCCTTAAGGAGAGATCCTAGGGAGCTGAAGTCTGCGTTCAGGCACTCTGGTATGATAGATAGCTCTCTGCTGATATGAGTCTGTCACCTTCTTCATCAACTGGTCATCCCACCTATTGTGATCCTACTAAGCAGAGCTGGTGGAGGGTTGACCTGTGGGATGGCATACAGCAGTGTAACCTTTACATGTGGCTTCCCATGAGAGATGCACTATGAAAAAATGGTTGCTCCCTGTAAGTTGCTTTCCTGGTTTGAGAACTCTGCTCAAATGGATTATGTGTTGAGGTTCAGCCTCCTCTCTTACCATTGTTTCTTCTCCAATCCAAACAGGCAAGCCCTTCCTGTATGTCCATGCCACTGACCATGATGATCCTACAACTCCCCATGCACAGCTGTCATACAGCATTCTCCATCATTTTCCCAACCCATATGAAGAAATGCTTTTCCAGATTGATAATGTAACTGGAGCAATCTCACCAAGCAGGACAGGTATGTAAAAAGATTCTTGTTTGCAAAGAGCAAGCATGAGTTTTGGAGTGTGCATAGGAACAAAACAACACAGGTCTGATGCTACATTCTGGATAAATATTATTAGTGGGACAGACTCCACTAAATCCCTGGTTTTGGGGAACTTGTTTTTTATCCCACCAAATTCAAGAGAAGCTAGCAGAAATGGAGATTGAGATCAGAAAGTATACTGAGAAGAGAGTTAGATCCTCTGGCCTTCATGACTACACTGTGTCATAACCTGGAATTAATTCTCTGCCTTGAAATCTAGAAGCCCAAAAGCAGTAACATGAAAAATGCAGAGAAAGCTCAGCTGGATGTGTGATCCCAACTAAACTGCAATGATTTTGAAACACCCATCTATTCTGCTGGGCTTAACAAGTGCCTAACTGGACTGAGGGCTGTTCAATGATGCCTCTACACAAAATGAGACCAACAGCACAGGAGCCTCATATGATTCCATCCACATGATGCTATGCTGCTTTATTCAGAGAACCCAGAGGAAGTGGCTTGCTGAGGTTTGTCCCAAAGGACCATCTAAAGCATAAGTCTGAAGCAGCTAAAGAGCCATAGTGCATGTAGGAGGCAATGGGCAGATGAACAACCCCCACAGCCTCTGTGTCATTTCTCTTGACTCTCTGCTCTGTTTCTAGGCTCTTATTACTTGGATCCTCAAAAACAGGACACCTTCACACTTGTTGTATCCGTGAGGGACATGGCAGGGAAGACCATAAATGCTTTCACCAGCAGTGTTGATGTGATCATCACTGTGATGGAGAGCCTGTGGAAAGCTCCCCCCATCATCTACATCAAAGAAAACTCAACCCAGGTCCACCCTGTCAACATCAGCAAGGTAGGATCCTTGACCACACTCCCTGAACTTCTCCTTGTACTACACAACTTTTTCCTCACCACTGACTGTGAAGGTGTCCCCACTGCATCCAACACCAGGTTTTTCAGAAGGACTTTGTCACCTTCCAGTTATTTTTTTAATATGGCATCCTTTGGAAATGATTCTTAGTGGAGGTCTCATTGACTTTTTGTTAACATGAAAGTTAATAGTTTGAAGGTGACTGAGATACAGTCAATACAAACACTAGACTGACTGGACTTTGCCTTTCAGTTTGGGAGCAAAATCTGGTCATGGCTCCTCCAGGCTGTGAGCAAACCATGAGTTTTTTGGAGCCTATTTTGAGGTTAGCTTCTTCCACTTGCAGAAGAGCAGGTTGGGGACCAGCTCCACAACAGCCCTGCTGTGGGCAGTCCCCCACACTCAGGGACACCTGCAGTGACCAGTTTTGTATCATGCAGCACAACTGCTACATCAAAAGCACCTAGAAAGGACTGAAACACTCTCCTTCACATCCTCCACTCTCACAGTGTTCCTCTTTTCACAGTTCAAACACAAAATATTTTGCTGATAACTGCAGACCAATAGCAGTGTATATATCAGTACATATTAACTAACAGGCCAACAGCCTTTCAGAGATATTTGACTTTGAAAATGCCTTGGCAATGATACTCCCAATGCTGTCATCCCCTAAACATGGCAGGATTCCATGGATCCTGTTCACAGGAGTAACTGGCTTGGTGCTATTCCCATTGGTCTCAGTGACAGCCCAAGGAAGTCCAGAATGAAAACAGATGGAAGGAAAACTAACATGTAAGGGTGCACCCATTTTGGGGTCACTTGCATATAAATTTCAAGTGGTAGCCAGTGGCATGTTGATTCTACCTAGGGGAAAATGAAATGCAGTTGCTGCTATATAGAAAATAAACCTTAACTCTGACTCCATTAATTTGCCAGTCTGTGTTCTTAATTTCATTTTAAATGTGCGGCACCCCAGAAAAGAGCCTTCCTCATGAGCTTTGGTGAATGTAAAGAGTTTGCATACACCTATTTACAGATAGGTGCCAGGTATTTGTTTTCACAGAATCACAGAATGATAGAATATGCTGTATTGGAAGAGACCCATCAGGATCATCGATTCCATCTCCTGGCCCTGTGCAGGGCACCCCATGAGTCACACCATGTGCCTGAGAGTGTTGTCCAATGTTTCCTGAACTTATAAAGGCTTAGTGCTGTGACCACTTCCCTGGGGAGCCTGTTCCATTGCCCAGCAACTCTCTTGTGTGAAAAACTTTTATCAAGGTCATTCTGCAGGGCCTTTCTGTCTTGGAGGGAGTTGACAGCTCCTCCTAATTTAGTGTTGTTTTGTTGTTCCACTTTTCTGAATTACATAAAACAAAACAACAGACAGGAATAGAGAGTGTAAGAAGACAGAAGTAATTAGTATCAAGATATTCAAATGCAAATAATGGGTTTTTTCTTCATAATCACTATTTATCTCCATATCGCAAAACCCTTTTATAAAAAGGTATGTGTTGTAGCCCAGCTGGACAGATGGAGAAACTGAGGTAAAGTGGCTTCACCACACAATTCAGAGAGCAGAGGTGGATTATCAGTCTAATTTTCTGCACTTCATCCCAAGACCCTGCCAAACTCTTGGTTTTCTGATTTATAAAGCTAGCAGGAATGCGATTGTTTCTGTTTGTGGTCCAGAAATAATCCCTGTTAAATCTCAGTCTGCACATCTGGCTTCCTCTCCTGACTTTTTTTTGTTGGTTTGTTTTTGGGTTTTTTTAGGTGCAGTCAAACGAACCAGGTGTAATTTATGAACTTTTTGAAAAAGAAAAGCTGCCAAGGCTCCCATTTTCCGTCAGTAAGAGTGGTGATATTTATGTGACTGAACCATTGGACAGGGAAGAAAAGGATACTGTAAGTAAACACATAAAACTTCACTGATGGCAGAGATCACAGCAGGAAGCTAATTATTGGTGTGGGAGTAAGTGTGAGAAAACTCAATAGAAAGGAAGGGGGATGAGGAAGGGGAAAATAGATAAAGGCTTTGTTTCGTCATTTTTGTTTGGAAATTTTGTGGAATATATGTGGATGTTCATCTACCTAGCATACTGTAAACAGTCTTCAGGTTCTTACTCTTGAGTGGGTCTGGCAGCAGCAATCACTGCTCATAGCATATGTGCAATGTACAGTATGGACCAGCTATGGGAGAGCTGTAGGTGCACAAGTAAGAGGTAGGTCATGGGAAGGGTGGAGTGCAGGAGATCTGGAGCTTTCCAATCTACTTCAGATCTTGGGGACCACAGATTTTAAAATCTTTTGAGGGCTCAGGCCTCAAAAACTAAGGGGTGATGGAAGAGTTCTGATTTAAACAGAGATAAAATATTGAACAAACTCATGAGAAGATATTTCATATTCCTGTAGTTACATACTAAAATGCAAAATATTGTCACAGTGGACATTCAAGCCGTCTAATTGTTATATTTTTGTTGCAGTATACATTCTTTGTGGTGACAAAAGATAGCAAGGGAGAACTGGTGGACAAGCCTTTGCAAATTCACATTATTGTGGAAGACATCGATGACAATCCCCCTGTGTGCCAGCAGAACCCCACCATAGTTGAAGTTCAAGAAAATGAAATAGGAGGCAAGAAAACAGCTTCTGTTAATTTATATACCTCATTGTAGTCCTCTTGTTTCTAGCTGTGTGTGAATGAATCTAGAAATTCTGATCCCAAAGAATGAAACATGGCTATCCCAGGGAAATATTTTCCTGTGCAAATAGCCCTCCTGTTTTCCCTTCAGTAATTCTTGTGGAAAGTATTTAAAGAACCTGAGAAGGACACACTCAAAACGCCTACTTTAAAAATGCTGTTTTATTTAAAATATAACACTGCATTTTCCCACAACCATAGATTTGGATAACTGCTTAGACTGTGTAAAGAAAAACACCTCGATTATTACCAATACAAGAAATAGTGTTCTTAAAATGGTATGAGCCCATTTTCCCTCATCTTGCTGCTCCTCCAGCATAATGCCTTTGACTTCAGTGGACCATAACCAAAATCTGTCCCATGTCATGACATCAGTTATTTGGTTTCAGGACTGAAGAGTCTGCTGTTATAATCTTTTAGATTGCCCTGACCCCAAACCAGTATGTTGGCATGCTAAAGGAAAGACTCCCAGAAGTGAAATGACTGTGTCCACTGAAGTGATTTCCATGCAGCTTTATTTTTACTGACCCTCTACTCTTTGCATCACTGTTATCACTGTGTACTTCTATGGAGAAACAGGACCACCGCATTATCTGTCTGACTCTACTCTGCTACAGGAAGTAATATTGGCACTGTGCTTGCTACGGACATGGACCAGAAAGACACCCTTAACTCCCGTCTGCGGTTCCAAATCCAAAGTCAGGAACCTGGGTTTCCCACAAAGAACCTCTTCTATATCCAGCAAGACACTGGGGATTTGCAATTAAGTGGCCGTTCCTTGAGCAAGCGTGATTCAGCCAAGTATTTCTTGAAGGTCCTGGTGACAGATACAAGTATGTAATGCCTGCTGTTATACATTGGAATAACTCTGTTCACACTGGCATGACTTGTGCTCAGTGTCTAAGGGATGTGGGAGACAAGGAGGATTTGCTGAACAGGCAGTAGCACTGAGAGCTGTCTTGCTCTGACATGGTACTGGCCCTGTTCTTGAGATGCAGGGAGATTAATCATGATTCATAATGCAAGCATGGAAGGGAACCAGCTCTAGGACAGAATGTGGCTAAATTGGGAAGCTTGTTAACAAGTACTTCAGTAAGAGATTTCCTTCCACAGGAGGAAAAAATGAAGAGATCGTGATTGTGGTTTTCCCCCAGATCTTTCAAAGGGACTTAACTGAAAAAAAAAACCCCAAAAATTTAAGAAATTAAAAACAGCTGCTCAGACAGTCCAGATAATATTTTAAAACATTAAGAGAAAATGAGGCTGAAATTAAACTTCAAAAATAATCTTGTCCCTTATGTAAATTGCCAGGGGTCCTTTGTGATTCACTGAATGGAAAGGAAATCAAACTCCATACCAAAGCTTAAAGCTTTGTGCTGGGGTCCCTACAGTCAGACAAAACTTGTACATGAAGGAACTGGCATGGAAAGAAAGCAGAGTGACATGTCTGTAAATGAAATGACATCATTTTGGCAGATGATGGAAAGCCTTCCAGAGGGAGAACCTGGTGATTTGTTTTGGATGCTTATTTGAATTCCATCCAAACAATGTTGTTTAGAATTTTCCTTAACTTTCAGCTCATGAAGTATGTTTGTAAAACACTAACACCAATCTATATATGGATATATTATGCTTTTAAAATCACAACCTGCCATTGCTATGGGTGCCCCTGCTCAGGTAGTAATTAGATTTACGTGGATCTGAAGTTTGTCTGGCTGTAACAAAACTGAAGGTGCTGTCTGATGACCAAGAGGACATGGGAGCATTCACAATCCAGGGCTTAATTTTGACATGGAAAAGTGATACTGAGATGGTTAACACAATTCATAGCTATCATCATCCTGGTAAACAGATGTGGTTTTACCAAAGTGAGGGAAAGGAAACAGGATGGGACAGTGCTGAAGAAATTGGGAAGATCAATGGTAAGATAGAGAGTGAGGTTGTCGTTGACTAAGAGATATCTGAGATAAGTGCTTCTCTCAACTTAGTGCTTAGATTGGGGAATCTGGCAGTGCTCACTTCTGCTCACAGTGAGCCCTTCTGAACGAAAATTATTTTTAGCAGAAAGCCTAGTGTGATGTTGTTTGTCTCTTTCCATGCAGAATTTCAAACAATCTGTGATGTGGAAGTACATGTTATTGACATCAATGATCAAATTCCCATCTTTGAAAAATCAGATGTGAGTATTTTTAAAACCAATACGTACATGTGAGTATTTTGGATGTTCCAATAACTTTTGACAAGTGTTTGAGCATACCTTCAATGTCTATAGAATATCAGTGGGAAACTAGTCATTTACAAAACAAGTAACAGTGTGACCCACTAGTAAAAATAAAGGCAAAATATTGCTGTAAGTCTGCACATAAGCTCTATCTAGACAGTGAGCAGTGGGACAGACTAACAGCTAATTAGGAAATTTAAGGTAATTTTCTCAGTGGAAAACAATGTGTGCAGAAAGAAATTATTCTTTTAAAGCAGTTTATTCCAGAAATGCAAGTTCTGAAAAGAAAGGGGGAAGAAAAGGCTCTAAAATTAATCAAACAGCTAAATGAAAAAAAGCTGGCATCTCCCAAGTAGCTTTCCAAACACATCACTAGTGTACCCAAAACAGCCAGAAGGTGAGTGGGAATCAAAAGCTCTGTATGGTTTGGCCAGAAACAGTGGTCCAGTGATCCATGCCCAAACACATACCTGGTTCCAGGATGGGTGTCAGGCTCTTGCCTTTTCTCTGGTGGAGGTGCTGGCATCTGGCAGAGACCTGCAGACATTTTGTGACTTCTACCTGATGGCCCAAGCTTCCTGGCAGACACTGGAGTGGCTGAAATAGGTACACAGATGTGTCCCAGCTACCACCATTCCTGCAGGACATGTAGGTGGTGGGCTCTGGAGAGCTGTCTGGCCTATCAGACATACTTGTCCTTTCAGGGAAGCTGTGTTGGTTTTTGGGCTTTGCAGACTGCGTTGCCCAACTCTTTGTTGATGGCAATGGCAGCACAGTCAGGTGCAGGCAAGGTGCCCTGGCAAGTTTTACACCATCTCACCTCAGTCTCAGTCCAGGACCTGGTCTCAGGGTGAGGCTTCTGGGCAAGGGCACACATTAGAGTCAGAAGAGCTGGGATGCCAATGTGGCAACAGCCTATGGTGCATGAAACAATCAAATATTTAATAGTGAGTGGCCAGGGGGGTCAGAGGCTACAGAGAAGCTGTACTGTTCCCGCTGCATGATCATGGGCTGGTTTTGACAGAGCAGCCGAAGATTTGGGACTGGTGCTGTACTAGTGACACTGACATAGATCCCATCACCCATCATACGATAAATGTGTGACTAAAAAACTTCCCTCCTTCATGTGGGTACCATGGGTTAAAATACATCCGTGCATGTGGGTCACAAGCTTGTGGTTGTGCTGAAGTTTTTATCCACAAATGGTGCTTGGTATGTCGTGTTTCACTGACACCTCTCTCTCTTCAGTATGCCAGTGTGACTGTGGCAGAAAATATCCCAATAGGAACTGTGTTATTAGAAATTCAAGCTACTGATGGAGATGAGCCTGGCACAGGGAGCTCCCTCATCATTTACCAAGTGAAGGAAGGCGATCCGAACAACACGTTGATCATAGAGACAGACTCTGAAACAAACCGAGGGTTCCTCAAGGTTAACAAGGTGAATAGATTGGTTTTATTCTTCTCCTTTAATGCTACTTATTTGTCATACACAGTTACTGCCCTGGTAATGGTTTGTGGGGAGGCTGTTGGCTGGTGGTGGGTGGGGGCACCCTAAGCCTGGTGCTGACTGCAGGAGGCTCCACTTTTGGACTCAGGCTCTGTGCCTGTGCAGTGTCACACACACCTATCCTCCTCTCCTGCCTTTGCTGTGCCCTCACCAGTGCCACCACCAGCAACTCCCTCCACTGGCTCTGCTGCTGGCTGCTTCTCCAGGAAAGCAGCTTCTGGCTAATGAAGTAGGTCTTTATGCACCATAAAGACAAAAAGATGACATTATTTGAGTGATTTTGCAGCAGCATTTCTGGACAAGAGAAAGCCAGCTAATGCTTCCATGGTCTGTGGTGGGCTGTGACGGGGCAGATTCTCCTTCCTTTCATTTGCTGTGGCCATTAGTGGCCTTTGCAAAGCAAGGTGCAAGTGCAGCCAGCGTGTCTTAGTGTCAGCATGGAGAAACTGTTTGTTCCTGATGAGGGAAACATTGACTGTGACCTAGCCAAGGACAGCATGTGCTGCAGTAGGTGATACAGCCCATATGTTGAATGCTGGAAACAGGAATATATGGAAGACTTTTTGCTGCATTCTTGTATTTCAATAGCAAAATTGCTCTCCCTTTGAAATTAACCTTCTCAAAGGTGCTTGGACTATGGCTCCAGAACACCTATCACTTATTTTCCAGGGGGTGCCATATTGTGTGCATCCAGCTTGTGTGCTGCCACCAGCCCAAGCACAGGAGAGGCAGTGTTTAGAGGACCATCTTCAGGATCAGTCTCAGCCTCATTTTTTTCCCAAGGAGGCAGTTGTGAGAAACTCTGTGGTGTAACAACCCTCGCATGACTTTTGGCACCCAGAGGCCATTTGAGGCCTTCTCATACAGAGCTATAAATACTATTTCTGTAAACAGGATATTGTTATTAAACTTATTCGAGCAGGTGGCAACATTATTAGAAAATACAGTTGCTGACGAGGCTTCTAAACACTCATATGGTTTCATTTAAATTGACCATTCCCAGTGTCATTTTCTCCTGACAGCTCTCCCTTATTTTGCTTGTATTTGGGATGCAATGTCCCCCTTGAGAAGAGGGGAAGAGGGGCACTTTTGAGTTTCTCATTGGAGCTTCCTACAGCAGCAGAGCCACTGCTTCAAGAACCTTCTTTTTCTAATTTATCCAGGCTCTTGATTTTGAAACAATGCCTGTGTACAACCTGGTGATCAACGCCACAAACCCTGAACCGCTGGTGCCAAATGTGCAGTACAACTCAAGCTCTCTTACCACGTTTAAAATTTTTGTAACAAATGTGGATGAGCCACCTGTTTTCCTGAATCTGGTTTACAAAACAGAAGTGTCTGAAGACATTCCTGTCAATACCTTGGTCATGACGGTGGAGGCCTATGATCCTGAAGGGGATTCTGTACGGTAAAAAAAGAGTGACTGTGATTAATTAATTGAATTACGGGTTTCAAAAATTGTTCTGAAGGAGGTGCAAGGCAAATATGCACAATGCTTGTCATGTGGAAAAATACTGTTTTTACAGAAGTCCTGTCTCCTAGTAGAAGGTGGACCTGTGGTGGGGTGTGGGTCAGCGACCCAGCAGCAGCAGACTGCTGGGTAGATTTTCTCCCTAGATTTCTCTCTGTGCTGTGACAAACATCAGCCTTGAAACAGGAAGCCACAAGGGAAGCAGGCTAATTTATATCTCCAGGGAAAAGGTAGAGCTGGACTGAGAATAACAATGTTCCATGTCCGTAATGCTTTTATCAAAAAAACCAAAGCATATACTGTGTACCACTGAACCAGTAGGAGAGTAACTGCTCTTCATGTCATGCAGGAAACCACCAAAATACACAACCTCAACTTTTTCTCCACCAGAATACACAACCTCAAGTCTACAATTGAAAAATAATTCATTTTCTTTCCTGGCTATCAGAGATGACACACCTCTTTCTATTGTGGATGCAATGCTCTGTGCAAGACAACTCCTGTGCTGTGTTGTATGGTGTAAATGTGGCTTACACAGTAGAGTCGGAAGAATTATTTGTGACTTTTGCTGTACAATTCTCAGCTGGAATGCTGAACAGATCAAGTCAAAATAAACTGTTCTTGAAATTTAACTAAAATTCAGCAAAACACCAAGTGGTTGATGGAGTTGCATAATATGACTCTTAGGCCTCCTGTGGATTCTTCTTATTCCCAGAGATTTCTCATCTGGCTTTCTACTTGTCCCTAACTTTTGGGAACTTATCATGTTTGGCCTTCTGTCAAACTAGTTTGAAAGTGAGCCACATAGTCGAGAAGCTCTGGGGGATGATGACAGAGACACATGACAGGAATTCAGATATACATAAACCACATTTCTTCTAAAAATAGGTTAAAGGCCATAAAATAAAAAGTATAAAAAGTAGATGTACAAGTATGCTGTTTCTACTGTAAAGGGTACTGAAAGAACAAAAACATTGGATGAGAGGGTCAGGTCACTTCTACTCAAACGAGTGCCTGTGCTTTAACTGGGTCATATGTTCATGGTTAAATATGTATAAGTAAATACCCAGGGATCTTGGTGATTTTTTAAACAATGATATAAATGCAATTATGTGGTGATGCTTAAAGCACTCTGTTCCAAGGCTGCCCCAGTGGTAGTTACGGGCTGCTCCAGACTGGCAGAGGATAATCACCACAGTTCACCTTGGGGTCCTGGTCCCTTCTCAGTCCACAGTAGGTTACCTGGCTGCACTGGCCCCTCTGTCCTCCAGCCCTTGGCTTGTGCCCCTATCAAAAACAAGATGTGGGAGGTGTGATGGGGCTAGATGGACACAAGGTTTGGACAAATCACACTTCTGGACTAACGGCTCAGTTGCATCCCAGGTTCCCCATTTAGAAGGAAAGTGGAATTGCAAGTACACAGGCTGCAGTAGCAATGGCATTTCCATAGTTCTGCTCTCACTCTTATTCTGGATGATTTTGGCCTCTTTCCTCTGTCTGAGTCTCCTGGTTGGCTGTAGTACTGTAGTACTGTGACTCTTTCAAGAACCCTCTCTTTGAGTACAACTGTAATCAAGCTTCTTGCATAAAATCAACAAAGAAGTATTTGCTTTGCTGGAATTTTTTCCCAATTTGGAACGGTATATGTGATTTTTTTTTTCTCCTTATTTTTTCCAAAGATACTCCTTGGAAGGTGATGTGAGACAATGGCTGAGAATTGATTCAGCCACTGGGAAGGTATACACTGCTGCCCGTTTGGATCGAGAAAAACAAGAAATATACTCTGTAGACGTTGTTGTATCAGAGCAAAGTAAGCGATGAAACAACTAAACATACACACAGAGGAATCCCCTGTCCTTTCTCTTTTATGAGGAATTATACCTACCATGACTAAACCCATGAAAAGTACTGGAACATGTAATCTCAGATAGACAACCTGTGGTGTATCCTTAGAAACATATATTTCTTAAGAATTTAAATTTCATGCAGAAGTTTTGATGCTGCTTGGTAGATAACAAGGATTAAAATAGCTTTCAAGAAGTTGGGCATGGTCTTATACTTGTTTGAACCACATGGCTTATAGAGAAGACTCAAATTTTTTCCACTGTTTTCAGTATTAATATTTTCTGCCACTTTTTTTCTCTACAGCTATGTAGATTTTAGTCTTTCTCCAAGGTATGGTTAAGCATTCTGAAAATATGCCTGGAGAGTAGTTTGTAACCTTCTACAGAACTGAATTTTATTAGAATTAAAACTAATACTCTATCAAGTCTGAAATATATCAGGACTTATAGTTCCAGCCATTAATATCTTTCAATTTTGGCTTGCATTTCCTGTATATAGAAGAGAGGTGGGAAACTCACAGCATTTCATGCTTAAGGGTGCTCCAAACAGCACTGGAGTCACAAGAGTCACTTTGGATGTGACTACTTGCCAGATATGATGGATATGACAGATTGCTAGATATGATCTGCCTTCTTTGCCTTGCTAGTGTTCTGTAGTTAGCAAGAGCTGGTGGTAAATAAACCATGCTCGTTAAAGTAGTGGCAGCTACCACAAATCCCTCAGGACCTCTTGAGACCTTCTTTCTGCAACCTTCAAACAGGGCACCACTTCTCACTGCCTATCTGATGATGTACCTCTGTGATAGCTGCAAATGCAAGAGCCCAGAGTGTGAATCCAAGATGTGCATGTAACTTTGCATTCTGTTAAACTCGACAGATAATGCAGCTCAGAAATCCAAAGCATTCCTGGTTCTACACTTACGTGATGTGAATGACAACCCTCCACAAATAGCTACGGATTATCCTACTTTCTTCTGCTACCCAGTCAGTGGAGGAGAGAGAACTCTTATTCAGGCTATTGATGCTGATGAACAGTTTTTTTATTCAAAATTTACGTTTACCCTTGCGAATGAGATGAATGCAAGAAATAATTGGGAAATCTCAAAATTCAATGGTAAGCTAATACAGCCATTCTTACAATGATATGGGACTCACTTGGTACTCAGGTGAATATGAAGAATTACAGAGTTCCTTTTCACTCTTATTGCATAGCCAAGTGTTCCATGTAGACAATAATTGGGTTATTGAGAACACTGAAGTCACTAATTATTTTTTGCAAGAGATAAAACCTAGTATGTCACAAGCTATAATTTCATGAGTATTTTTGAGAGAAGCATGTAAGTATGAAATACATGTGTTTAACAAACACAAATCACTGCTGAAAAAGAAATAGAGTATTTTGCAATCTGTACACTTCTGACATTTCATGTGCAAAAGGAAGTCCTGCCTCACAAAATTAATGGAGCTTTTTGAAGGGGACAGTAAGCACATGAATAAGTGCTTGGCTGATAGAGCCTGTCTGAATTAATAAAACATGTTTGATGAATTGTCCCACTAGAGAAAGCTGGGTTGCCACAAATTTAAAGTTATGAAAGAGTAAATAATAATTTAAAATTCAGGACTTGGAGTAAACAGTCATCTCTTGCAGTGAGGAGACTTCATGTGTAGTTTTCCAAAGCTTTTTTGCTGAGATTTGCATAACTCAAAACGTATGGGCGTGCAATGAGGAGGCAAAGTTTACTCATTATACAGTTATTTGAATAGGAAACAAGTGTGAAGGATCATTCTTCCAAGACTGAGTTGGTTGAACAATAAAATTGATAGGTGCCAGTGAACCCTGGACTCCCAAATTCACTTTTGACATCATGAGTGCTGAGCTGGCTGTTTTGAGTCAGGAAGGAGACCTGTAAGCAGCTCCATGGAAATGTGAGATCAATTTATCAGCAGTATTCAGAAAAACAGATCAAATATTGAGTATTACCAAGAAACAACCATAGAAGCCCCTTAGCTGAGAATGTCTAAAGGATGAGAGGGCATTAGGAGAAAATAAAATACATGCTTGCTTTTTCACTGTAATCTTAATTCATTCTGGAGACAAGATACTTACATCAACAGACCTTTGATCTAATTCCAATGGTTATTATGACCTTTTCCAGTTTTTAAAGAGTCTTAGATGTGACAGTGTAAGTTCCCTAGAAGGATGGTTGTCCTACATTTCCTTGGGAACAATTTAATCTGGTTATGGTCTCTATGAGTATAGGGGGCTATTCCTGGTCTAGCTGGGATGCTATCAGTGTACCACTAGCCAAGACCAGATTTGGCCTGATGTAGAAACTAGGAAGGAGATTTTATAGTCATATTATGCTGAAGGCCAGACTAGGCTTCTAGATATTCCCTTTTTACTTAATGTCTGCAAACCAAAGAGATCTTGGAAGACATAGAGGAAAACAAAAGTTACTATTATGTGCAAAGCAGCCTTAAAAAAAAGAACACTTGCAGCTATAAATATTGCAGGTATGAATATTGAACTAACTTTCTTTCTGGTGCTGACATGAATGTCCCATTTCCTCCTTGCAGCTACTCATGCTTACCTGTCCCCAAAACATGCTAACTTTGAAGAGAAGACGTATGAAGTTCCAATAATACTTAATGACAATGGAAATCCATCCTTGGAAAACAAAGTGAATCTTAAAGGTATTCTATGTACAGAACTATTAGCTCCAAGACAGCAGTTACACTTATAAATAACCAAATGTGACTATTAAACTTCTCATTAACCTCATGACATTTCCTTTTGCAGTAAGCATCTGCAAGTGTTCCAGTGAAAATTCCTGTTTTATTGAAATAGACCGTGAGCACTCCTTGCCAACCGCTGGGCAGGCCATTGGGATTCTACTTGCAGTCCTGATCGTCATTGGTAAGTCACTTCTTCTAGGTTGGTTTGAAGCCAGATCTCTGAGATATGATGGTGCTGCTGCATTTCTGAAACTGATTCACTTGTTGAGTGAAGATTTGTCATGCATGCTGCAGAATGAGTGAAAAATCCCATGATTGTCTATCATGATGGCTGCAGACTTCTAAGTTTTTGGTTGTATGAAAAATATCCAACATCACAATAATGAGCTAGGACAGAAAAAACTGCTGAACTTGTAGCATATTGTCATTTCATTGCTACTTACTGCCCTTTGCCTCTCAGGGAGGGGGTTTGAGCTTTTTCTTAGGCATCCAGATTATAGTGAAAATAGTGAGGCTTCCTACTTACATTATCTGAACTTACAGTTATTGTTTTAGTCACCTATTTTAGCTTCACAGGTTTACGTCTTTCATATTCATTCTAACATGGATAAAGAGGAAATAAATTTATATCCAGTGTAACAAGCTCATTATGATTTAAAAAATCAAACTATACATATACATAAATATATATAATAAAAGAGGGACTGCATCTCAAGACAGATATGACAAATCCCTGATCACAGGGAGGGGGGCTAAAATAGACACTTTGTCATCTGGTCAGATCCTAGAGGAAATGTTTTCCTCTGGGGGAAAGCCTCTGAGCCCCAAGGCATCTGATCCTGCCCAGCAGTGCCTTGGGTCCATGCTCTTGGTCCCATGCTGCACAGTCCTTCCTCAAAGGTATTTGCTCAAGAGGTAAAGCACTGTGGATATTACAGTGCAGTGTCATGGCCCTTGTTGGAACATCTTTTCAGAAAGTTTACTCTTCCCTTTACACACAAACATTCTCTGTTTTTCAGGTATCATTTTAGGGGTGGTGTTTTGGCGCATGAAACAGAAAGAGAAAAAGGAAAAGAGCCAACCCAAAGATGCAAAAGATAATGCTGAGCTCGACAGACTGACTTAAAGACTGTTTCATCAAGAGACAAAAACCACCCTTTGGGTTGTGAATGAATGAACTCTGAAGCTTCCAAGGCCCAGAGGTGTTTTATCACAAACAGGATAAAACATGCAAAAGTAGACTCCCAGGGGTTTGGCCTCACTTTTGTATGTAATACTATTTAGTCACAAAACATAAAACATATGTAACCTTCAGCAGCACCCATTAATAAGCACATCAGCTTTGACTGAAGTGTTAACTCATGACAACACCAAATGCTGAGCTCCTCCAGGGATACATGGGACCAGTCTTCCTCTGACAGCTGAAGTAAATACAGACTTTACAGAGGACTACATATTGTCAACCTGCACATATTTATCTCTTTCCAACTCAGTAAGTGACTGAAGGGCAGATTGGAGAATAAAGTCCTACATTTGAAGATACCCCATGAAGTTGTAGGAATGTCTCTGACTCTCAGCAAAGAAGATCCCAAATTTACTGCAATCTGTAATCTGGCCTGGATCACATCTGCTTACATTACGCTGAATTTGTACTATCAATGTGACTTTCAATTTCTCTTTTTTGATATCCCACAGGGTAAAACCAGTTTGTGAAGCATCATGGCCTTTCATTACTCTTTCTAAGTTAAAAAAACCCTATACCAAGTCATGTGGGTAATATGCTGGTTTGTCATACTGCTGCAAATATTTCTCTTGCCCCCTACATATAGGATAAGAATAAAAATGTCCTTTAAAGATTTTAGTCCCTGCTTATTTTATAAAAAAAATTTAAAAATGAGAGTGTACATGAAAGCGAACCATTGCTGCTTGGTTCTCTATTGTATTTAACCCTTACTTTCACATAATACAGATTAAAATGGCTCTTAGGCCAGAGTGATGTGTCCAGCAAATTCAAGATGAAATGATTCTGAAGCCACTTCTGTCCTAGTTACAGTAAAATGTATTTGAACCCAGGGTGACACTCAGAGAAAAAAGCCTTTCCCCTAACAGCATGCCTGTAGAAGGGCATTTTTGGTGACAGTTTGAGGAAGGCTTTTCTTTTAAGCTATAAATAAAAGTTGACAAATATTGTGTTAAGCGGAAAAGACAATATACTTCTGAAAATATTAAAGTAAAGTTCATATGGAAAAGAGTATATTTGTTTACCCAGGATTTTTTTAATGGCTTTTGCATGCAGCACAGAACTAGAAAGAAAAGAACATTTTTTTTGTAGCATTGCTTTTATAATAGGTTTTCCTAGAATTCTGCCAGCAAAAACTTTGCCTTTGGGCTTCAGCAACACAAGTCAATTGTTGTACCTCTTGCCCCAGCTTCCCCAGCTGTTGGAGCTCTGTTATTTGCTGGGGGGCTCACTGCTGGAATGTATTTATTTTATGATGGGAATGTAATCCATTATATTTGGAAAGTATGACATTCAGTTACGTCAGTGTGTCCAGGGATTAAGATTAGTATATTGTTTTATAAATAAAGGAGACAAAGTTCAGCAGTCGTTGTACTTGTGTATACCAAGACAGCTTTATCTGAAGATGGGGAAAATGTGCAGAAGTTCCCCTTTGCTCTATCTCCCTGACCTTTCTTTGTGTTTGTTCAGTTTATTCAAGTGCATCTCCTACTTTGAACAACTTCTTTTCTGGAGAAGGGTCAAAAAATTTCTGTCCTCATTTACCTACCTTCAGGACTGGTTTGACAGCAGGACCTTGTCCCTGTCCTCAGCCTAACATTGCCTCTGTTTCTTGTGTATCATGGGGTAATTCACTGCACCCTCTCCCACCTGCCCACAGAGCTCCTTAGAGGGGCAAAAAAGTTCCCCCTTTTCAGAGTCTTAAACACATATTCAGTCTTGAAGACTTTCAGTCTCAGTGCATTGGGAATCAGCCCTGCTGCAGGTATTTACTAAATGTCGTTCACATGTGGTAGGAGAGTCTGAAGGAAACCACCTTGGGGTGTTCCTTCTCTGGCATCTGCCCTGGGGTGACATCCCCAGGGACTGAGCACACTTGCTGCAGCAATGGCCCTTGACAGCCCACACCTCTGCCTGCATCAGAGCACAGGCAGGGCCTGCAGCACCCTGACTGCCTCACCCCACCACTGCCCCCTTCCCCAGCCCACTTCCAAAGGCTCCCTGTGCTCAAGGGACTTGGGATGTTCATTCTTGCAGGGACAAACACAAGTAGTGCAGCTGCTGGCTAACCTGTGCCTGGGCAACCAGTGCTTCTTAGTGCTTCTTGTACAGTTCAAATTTAAAAAGAAAGAAAAAAGAAAAAAGAAAAAAAAAAAGAAAGAAACTACATTTCCAACCCTAACACAAATATTCTCATTTTTTTCACCCTTCTTGTGCCTGCCTGCCAGGACTTCTCCCCCAGCCCTCCAGGGTTTATTTAAGACAGTCTTGCTCCGGCTCCTTTATTGGTTCAGTCTTTTTTGGGAGCCAGACAAAAGTTCTCACCCAGCCTTAACTCTCCCCCTGTGGCAGACTGCTGCCCCTGGCCTCCTTTCCAGAGGACAAATTCAGTTTTCTTTGGGTCTCTGGAGAGGAAAAGAAGCAATACTTATTATTATTCCTTCCCACCACGCTTCCCACCAGCTGGTTCCCAGGTCCCTGCAGGAGTGGCAGGCATTAGGGCATTTTGCCCTTGTATGTTACACTTTTGCTCTGAGTTCAAGAATGGGTATTTCTTTTTGAGCTCCTCAAAATCTGAACAGTGTCTGTTGGTCACTGCATCCTCCAAAGTTGTTTCATTGACACTTACTGGTAATAACTGACAACACATAAACTGCACTTTGCATATAAAAGTGCAAAGTTACAGACAGCATTGAAACAAGAATTTTCTACAGACTTCCCCCCCAAAAATAGATCTCTGAAGCTGGCCACATTATTACTTTTTTAAACACCTTGGAAATATTGCTTTCTATTAATTCTTTTTCTTGAATAATAGATATTGTATATTGGCAGGATTTTCACACCTACAGGAATAACTAGGAAGAAATTAGTAAGGTCTGAAAGCATTAAAGCTGAAGTAGTGCTTTAAATACATGATACGAGAAAATAGGAGAGGAATTAGGATTTTTATCCACAAATTCCTAGAATAACTTTATACATTGATAGGAGAAGGACAAATTTTGAAAACAACATTGGTGGCCTTGGACTCCAGTTTGTGCCAAGAACAATATCACACAAGAAGTTCAGTGATGAAATCTGCTGAGAATATGTCCTCTGGCACTGCTCCTTTCCATGGCTCCTCCTCCAAGCATACAGCATCTCATTAAAAGGTTTACAGATAGCAAAAGATGTTTCAATGCTTTCTAATTCTTTTTTACAAGATTAGAGACTTATCAGGCTTTTGATTATCTCCAGGATTAATGGCATACATTAATTAAACTGTCATTATGCCTCTTTTCCCACCCTTTGTAAATAAAAACTTGAAAAGTAAGAACAAGATTTTTATCTGGGTTTACAGAACAAATGCCACAGAACAGTAGCTACTTGGCGAGGGGGGAGAATGTGTCCTGGACCCACATTTTGAAGGAGAATTCATCAGCCTTCACATGATCAAATGTACAAGGCTGTATCCACCACATGAACTATTGCTGGGGATAATGTTAATGTTAATGGGGATAAAGGCGAGCAGCCGCTGGTGGCCTGGGGATGGGTGGGCAGGGCTGTGTGCCAGCAGCACGGTTGGGGATGGGTGGATGGATGGATGGATGGATGGATGGATGGATGGATGGATGGATGGATGGGTGGATGGGGGGATGGGCGGGCAGGGCTGTGTGCCGGCAGCACAGCTGTGCCCTGCACCTGGCTGGAGCCACTGGCATGTCTCGGGGGACAGATTCCCCCCAGATCTGGGGAATGCAGAGAGAAATGCGTTTTCGCCCAAAAAATGGATGTTGCAGTCGGTGAGCACCATGTGGAGAAGCAGAGAGGGAATTGAGGTGGGGTTAGAGAGCTGGCTGATAAAGAGAAACTGTTTTTGGCTGAAAGCAAATGTGTCCTCTCCCAATCCCTCTGTGTAGCAGCTAATCCTAAATGCACCTCTCAAGGAGTTTGAGAAGACTTTATTTTAAAATAAATAAACACATTTATTCCTGGTATTATTTTCCACAGATGTGCCAGAACTGGGAGCTGAAATTAGCTAATTTTACAAACTAGAGCAAGGAACAGATGTAATCCACAGAGTTACCACTGCTTCTAGACACCAGAGATCTTGTGCTCAGTTCTTTAAATGGGATTCCAATGCCATTCACCCACTCCTTTCCTCTTGACAGACTTTAGGTCTTGAACAGAGGACTCAGAAATTTGCAGCTTCAATTGCCAGACAAACTCCCAGAGCTACAAGGCTGTGCCACAGACCATACTTTCAGCTCAGAATGTTCTGTGATTCTCTATGGACAGAACTCAGAAAAATGAAGCACCACAGGCTGTAACCAAAGGGTTACAATGATGTACATGAGCATCCAGTAGTGCAGAAAAATACCACGGAAACATTCAGCAAGATGGACAGCATGATCATGTCAAGGACCCTAAGACACAAGAAATGTTTCCAGTTTTTTGATTGCATATTCCAAAAGAAAAACAGAAGATTAAAGGCAAACCAGCAGCAGCTCTTTGAACTTGTTGCTGGACAGCATGTTCCTCCACTGATAGTGAAAGACTGTACAGCACAGGGAGACAAAGTGCTTGAGCCTGTTCTGTTTACATCTTCAGAGCCAGAGACGGGTGATGGGTACAGCTGCAAAAAGATATTCTGCCACAGATGAGCTCAAGGGGGAAGAAGTGTCTTGTGTTTGCAGCTAAGAAGATGACAACTTTTATTGCCCACTTACGTCTGGTTATGACATCAGTATCAAAAGTGGGGGTTAAGCAAGCTCCATCTCGCCATTCCTGAATCATCCCATAATGCTGAATATGGTCAAGAAATGTGTCTCCACAACCTCCTTTTCCAGATCACTATTCTTCAAGACTAATATTAACAGGAAAATTCTCTAGGGAGGTGTAGATCTAGCACATGATTCCTGGCTCTCAGAAGTGAGCAGGAAGAATAGAAGGTGGAATATGGAGACCAGGGGAGATCCCTCTGGTGCATTAATCCCATCACCAAGTGAAAAGGGTTGCAGTCCAGCTGCTGGCAGTCAGCATAGGCACACCCCTCCTGTTGTTTCTCCACCTGCCAGAAACAGCCTCTTTGAATATTTCCCACCCTGAGGCCATGATTGCAGAACTACATGCTTACATTTGAATTATTTATTTTGTTTGGCAAAACTGAAGTGATGCAACAGCTGAATCCACATGACATTTACTCATGTGATTACCTCTGTGCAGTGCAGTTGAGCTCACCTGTGCTGCTTGTCCCTTCCCAGCAAGGTGACATGTCTATGCTCACTTAGCACAGGAAGGCCATTGTGGAAAAGCAGTGGAGGACTAGTAGTACCAGAGTGATGCCAGTAAAGATTTACTGACTTGATTTACCTTATTATAACTCAAGAAGGCTTTTGAAATAACTTGTCCCATCCAGCTGAGCAGACTAACAAGACATGGGGACTGGCATAGCTTTTGCTGTGTTGCTTTCACACATTCAGTCTGGACAGCAAAGGGTTACCAGCAGAGGTAGTGGTGGGAGCATCAACAGGTAGAAGGAACAGGAAGGCAGCACTAAGCAAGACACACCAAAAAATGAGAGCAGAAGCATACTCTGAAGACCTGAATGAGCGTACAGGCCTGAAGGCTGTGCAGCTCCTTGAAACCATCACTGTCTTTCCTACCTGGAAGGATGCAAGTAAACTTCAGGTTGCACATACATACTTCTGGATCTGGTGGCCACAGAAGGGTCAGAGGCAGCAAAGTGCCAGGGCCTTCAGAAGGCAAGTGATTTCCAGCTGCCACATCTCTTGAGCTCTTTTTGCTCATGGCTGCTGCTGCCAGACCTGACTGAGAAGGCGCCTGTTTTTCTTTCATTTTTGGCCAACATCTGAAAGGCTACAGATTTTTTCCTTGCCCTTTGGATAACTCTGTTGATGTTAAGATCTACTCTTATGAAACTTTTTCCATTTCCCCAGGAAATATTTTGTGTTAATATATTCTTATCCTTTCCTTATTGATTTTATCTGCATTAGACTTTTGCCAAGTCTAATTTTTAGAGCCTTACGTTTATTGTCTTAGGTCCCAGTTGTTAAGTGTTTTGCTTCTTTTTTTTTTTTTCCATGATGCACAGTGTGCTTCTTTTAAGTGAGGCACAGCTAAGAGGGGTTTACTGTTTCTGTGTAAGTCAGACTGTCAATGTGGGCTGGCAGACTGGATGAATGTATAAGAAACAGGGCATATTCCTATGTGCCTACATCAGAGGCCTGAGGCCAAAAGAAAGCTAAATGAATTATTTTAACTAATTAGTTAAAATAAGAAGAAGAGAAGGGGGCACATGAGAAACCCTAGGCAGTGACTGTTTTTACTCATTCTTCTGGATATGTGGGTTTGAGCATCAATAAACCATTTTGTGCTAAGAAATTTAGTCACAAGTACCTTGTATTTTAGGGACAACCTGGATGCTGGGCTTGTAGGTTTGTCACTTGCTGATGTTGCTTGCCTTTCCAGACCTCTGTGATGGTGCAGGAGAGGATGACCCCAGGGACAGCAGGACTCTGAATACTCCAAGCTAGGGCATGTCATTATGTCCCCTCCTTGTATGGGTCATTTCTTTGCTTTGCAGTCATCAGCCCATGTGTAAGTACCATTTTCTAAGGCCTAGCTCCTGGAAGCTGTAAGCAGGTGCTTTCTCTGCCAGGTGCACACCTCATCTGCAAAAGCCAGATCCGATAAGAAATGCCTTTCAAGGCAACTCATGGAATTCCATCACCTGCATGGGGCTGTGGACATGCCCCAGGAAAGCCCTCACTGGGCTGTTGGCTCAGGCAGAGCCTGTCTGCAGCCACCACCCAGCTCCTTCCAGGCTGTTTGTGTGGATGATGTCCCCAGCTCTGATGACAAAGATAGCTCTGTACAGACTAGGCAAATACATGGCATTAGCAGCAATGAGCAACAGTGGCACTGCAGTGGTTGCCCAAGGTGCTCCAGCAGAGCACCCCAGAGTGACAAGAGCCCTGCCTGGGAAAACATTAATGCCAGGGAGGGAGGGAGGGAGTGAGGGAGAGACAGAGCTTGGCCAGAGACACTGAGATGCCAAGTGACTCAGTGGGTGCCACGTAAAGGACGTTCAGATTCCAGGTTAAGAGGAAAGAGCTGTTTTCCCAGAAGCTCAGGGAGGTGTTATCACAGCAGAGCTGTGATTATAGCCATTTTCCCAGAATATTGGGAGTAAAAGATACCCTGGATATCAAATACTATTGATACTAGCAATCTCCAGAGCCTGTTTGATTTGCAAGGGCCTATCACCCAGCCTTGGTCTGCCTTTGATGTGCATTCCTGCATACGTACAAAGCACATTCATTTCCTTTTGCAGTGTTTCATTTGCTGCTAGGAAATCTCTCAGCTCCTCAGATAGGCCTGTGGCTATTAAACCAGTGTTTTACACCAGTTTTCATATTACTGAGAGCCTTAAACAAACTCTACTATCTTTCTGCTACACTGCCTACTGGTGTTTTACCATGGTGCAGAGAGTTAAAAATTCCCACAGTAAGACTTTGGGCTTGTTTTCAGAAATCAGCCACCATCTTCATTGCAACTACACAAAATATTAATCTGAAAATTGACTTCTTGCCAACACCACTGTGAAGCCCCGTTTTCTAACACTACAGTATAAAGCAGGGGTTCCCTGTCCTTCATAGGTATCAAAGGGTGCCACCAAAGCAAATGACAAGAGGAATAGAAAGAGGTACAACCCAAATATAGTCTGAAGGTGCTCTAAAAGTGTGCAGATTTGAATGTGGGAATGCTAGCTGGAAGAAGCCTTAACAAAGAAGTGTTTCCATAAAACACTTCCACAAGAAACATCCCTGTAAAAACTAACAGGTACAGGAGACAAGAAGTTCTCCATGATCATGCTGTTTCCTATGCCACTTCTTGTGGCATTTTTTTTGTCATTACATAATGCTTAGAGTAGAATGACTATAACCAGCCTGCCAGTGGCATTACTGTTTCTCAGGGTGCACCACTATGCCTTCAGAGGTTGGTGGTGTGAAAAGACAGGCAAACAAGATGCAATTTATATCTGCTACTGTCGTGGTTTGAAAGCAAAATGAGTGAGAGGCTCCAAGTCAGAAATACAATTTAATAAGAAGAAAGGTAAAAAGGTAAAAAGAAAATAAAATAAAATAAATGCAATAACACAAAGGACAGAGTCAGAATACAACCTGAGCAGGATGGTGGAAACAGTCCAGATGAGGTGGTCTTCCTGAAGCAGTGATCCTGTAGAAAGGTCTGGTAGCTCTGGTCCTCTGGGAATCCAGTAGGTGAGGGCTGCTTGTCCTGTCCCAAATCCCAGCTTATATCCAGGTGAGAATGCTTGGCTCCTCCCCCTGGGCAGAGCATCTCACAATGGGATGATGAGTGTGAAGTGGGTCCTTGATGGCCCATTAAACAGAGATAACTCCTGGAGGGAGTTACCTGTGAGTCATGGGCCAGGCGTTAATGGGCCATTAGCAGAAGACAGCCCTACACTAGAGCTCTGCCCCACTTGGTTTCAACAGTTCATGAAGATGGTGATAGAATAAATACTTTGTGTACATCCTACACTACAACCCAGGACAGCTACCAAGAATCTTATTTGTGTGGATGATGTCCCCAGCTCTGATGACAAATACAGGTTTGTACAGACTAAGCAAATGCCTGGCATTAGCAGCAATGAGTGGACCAGTTGAAAATGGAGGAAAGCAGAGCTAATAGAAGTAGACAGGGCTGGAAATAGAACAAGCTTGGACCAAAGCCAGGGTGGAATTGTGGACAAGGCAGGTCCACCCTTGAGGGTCAAATCATGATTCAACCCTTCTGTGGACCTTGAGCATGGTGCATCCAATGGGAAAGCAGGAGCGCAATCTGGAGTAAAAAAAATGTCAGGAAACTTTAAAGGCAGGAGGGTAGGGGGGAGAGTGTTTGGAGCAGGGTAAACAGGCTGGTTGGAGCAGTCACAGATGCCTACAGGCCCTGAGTGCTGGGTCTGCTCTGAGGAGCCCTCGGGTGTCCTGCCTAGCCTGCAGTGCTGGGCCATGACAGCACAGTTCTCCAACAGATCCTGGGTCATGCCCCCAAAGCCTGGGCCACTGAATGTAGGAGCTTGTGGCACTACCCTCTGGGCTTCAAGATGTGTGTAAAGCCATCATGACCATGGGAGATGTCATAAAGAGAGTCATGACCATGACTAATGGGAGAGTAAAAGGAGGAGATATGAGCAAACAGAGAAGAGTTCAGCCATGTAATGGGACAGTCTTTCCTGGAGCCTTGTATTGCTAGGCATGAAAACACAGCATGCATCTGTGCTTTAGCTGAAAACAGGTTCAGATAACAGTGACAAGTTGTTATGTGTTTTGAAGACTTCTAACACTCAAATGTTAGCTGAAAAAATTAAGGGCTTTAAAAGAGAAGCAATGCAAATATTCTTGACAAACTTCCTTGGCACAGTGGTGGATCAGCTGTGTTTTGCTGGGGATGCAGATGCATCCAGTAAGGTCAGAGTGGAAGAAGGGAAAATCCCAAGTTGATAAAGAAGCACCCTGGAAAATGAAGACATGGAGGCATTGTCCTGAGCAAGTCTGGCCAAGGGTTAGGTATACAGCATATCACACTGATGAAGTTTCAGAAGATGATGGTATCAACCTAGCACTGGTTTCCAACACAGGGGACTAGCTGACAGAACAACGTAGAGAGATTTGAAAATGACATTTAGAAGACTAAGGATTTACTACCATGTAGAAGAAATCAGCCTGAAATTATTCTGACCAACACTACATGGAACCAGATGCCCTAAAGGGCAGTGGGGAATCCCTGCATGCAGCCATCCATTTTCAAGGACAGTGTCATCAGGTATGGTCTTGTGAGGAAGACAGCTCAAAGATGATTTCTGAAGACAGGCAGACTGATGTCTGGATGGAATGGAGTGCTGCAGGCTTTTGTGGATTGGTCTACTCTCAGGTTTTATCAGTCAATAGATATTCAGATCTCTGGTTCATATCTCTGGCCACTAAAAATTATCCATGTTCCAGGATTTCTAATGCAAATTGTAAATCCAGGATTAAAGTTCACCTTGTTATAACAGAGCAGCCTTCAAGTCTTGATTTAAATCCCAGGTAACTGTTTTAGTCTGCCAAGATAGGGCAGATCTCTACTAGGAGTTTTACTGGAACTTTCTTACTAGGATAATTCCAGCAGAATGACTTCTGTAAATTGCACATTTTTTCACTGTTGGAACTGGGAGGTCTCGGAATAGTGTAACGTGCATTTTCCCTTTACTCAGCATCTGTCTTGATGTTTTGATTACTTGCCTGATAAGTTAAAGAAATCTAAACACTGAGGAGAACAAGGACCATCCTGCCTGTTGCTTTGATAGCCCAGATTTAGCTGCAGTGTTAGAGGAATCTGTTCCCACAAGAAGAGTTCTGATGGTTTCAATGTGTACATGTAGGGGTGAGGTGATCATCTGCTTTGGCTGCTCCATGGCAAATGGACTTTCTCAAAACATTAAATCTCCATTTGGGAGACTACAACTAGAGGGGCTACTCACTTGAAAAGCCTTTGATGAACTGGTAACACACATCAAAAAGGCAGACTGTATTTTTTAGTTGATTGGAGCAGCATCCAAGCTTCCAGCATCAAAACAATGATCCAGAAGAAGATCTGTGGTCTCTTGGATGGCACTATGCAGAAATACCACTTATACCACTTATACCACTACTCTGTCACTTATTTTGGATTAGATAGATGGGTTAAATTGAAAAATATATCCCAGGGCAAAGGGAATACAAAGATTACTCTAGTTTTTCAAGAAAATAGGTGATTATTGTGTTATCTCACTACACAGCAATCAAATGCTAAAACACCATGGAAAAAATTTGAAACATTAATGAAACATTCCAAAACATTTGGGTATTAAAAGATAACAAAATTTGTGTATGAGATGTAGAATATGGTCTTCCATTCATTGCTCTGATAAATGCAGGTGTGTTCCCTGAAAGCCAACTTAAATTGTACTACTTCCTGCTATCTTTGAAATACTTAATTTCTGAAGAGTGCAGAATCCCATTGTCTACATCAATGACAAAAGCCTAGACTTGGCCTTAGTATGAACTTCACCTTTCACTAGCAAACTCCAGAACATCCTTGGGTTCAGCAGGAAGGAATGGCATAGAGTAGGAAAAAATATGTCTTTAATGTTGTTAACTCAATAGAAAACCACATGATATTACGTATGGTAATGCATCAGCTACTCCAAGATTTGGCAGAATAACTGCTATGTCTCCTCATCCCCCAAAATAATGTTTTGATTAGTGTTTCTAGCTTTCTAAAGCCAGGCCCAGGAGCATTCTAGCCTGGGCATGGTGTCAAGTGTCTTGGCTGTGGTAATGGTATGACATTAAACAACAACAGCTGCATTGGAATCAGGAGAGGCGGCAAGGAGGAAACTTCTCACATTTCAGGATCTGTCACTACCTGTGGGACATGTGAGGACACTGAGGGCAGCTCTAAATGATGCCACTTAGCTGCAGTACACAGGGAGTGGAAGGGATTTTCATTGGCTGACTAGACTGGTCCAAACAAGAGGAAAACAATGAATAAAGCCTATAAAATGGGTATTTAGAGTTCCCTGCTACAATTGTTGGGAAAAAAAAAATAAAAAAGTTAAGGGATGAAGAAATTCAATTATGGTAATTTAACTTAATTTTTTAGGGCAGGTACAGATACCTGCAGGAATGGATATGATGACAAAGATGACACAAATTGCAAGAGGAGTTACCTGACAGGAACTATTTATGCATGAAGCCCCACCTGATATGGTTGATGAAACAGAGCACCCATGGGCAAGTAGTAACACTGAATATGGGCAGGACACACATTGTTGTGGGAGAAAGGGAGCAGGGGAAGTGTGGTATCAAGAGAAGAAAGCACACAGTGAGGAAGGAAGATCAAAAGAAAAAGTTTATACAGGAGTACAAAGCAGAAATAAAGCAATGAAGAGGATAGGGTTACACTGAAAAACAGAAGAGCAATTACCTTGACCAAAATCAGAGTAACACAGAAAAGATAGGATCTCTGGAAACTGAGCTGAGGACAGGTAGCAGACCATCAGTGTATGTCTTAGTTATCAAACTGAATCAGTGTTTAGGATGGATGTAATCATGAACTTTCTGAGCTCAGTTTGAAGAATTGGATCTTAGCTGCCCCTAGATATACTAGCCAGGAGATACTGTTAAAAGCTACTGAACAAACAAAAGCAATGTTATTTTAGACTTGACTTCAGTAAGCAGGAGGAAATTATAAAAGAACTGATTATTAAATAAAACTTTAGCTGTAATATTAAATACTCATATTTTCTAGAAAGACTGCCAGATATAGGTCAATAAACAAAAATTACAAGTCCTAAATCATGAACTTTGGTTAAAACAAAGAAAAATGGTGAAGCTGACTGAACTGAAAATCTCAGAGACCTGAATGAGGATTAATCTTGGTGCTTCTTTCAAAGATACAAAAACTATTTGGAGAGAGAGACAAACTTACAGAGATACAGAGAAGTGCTCCAGACTTAATTGCCTGAGTATCCCCTCAAAGAAGACATTAGGGATAGTCCTTACAAAACACAAATACTTATGAGCATATAAAGCTATAGTCCTTAAAGATGACAAGCAAATTCTTAGGAATAAATAGAACCAAGTTTTGTACATCCGGATGTGGAGATGTAAAGTAAGAATAAGCCAAAAACCATTATAGTTTTAGATGTTGCAATGAAAATGGAAAATAAAACTTTTGGGTTTTTTTCAGTAGTATAATAAGAAAAAATAAAAAGGGAAGATGAAGATGAGCCACAACAGAGCAAGGATTAAATAGCTTAAAATTTAAATTCGTACACTGACTTAGTTTGCAATAAGAAAAATGAAATAAAGCATAGAAACAAGCAAGGCAACCAAAAGTAATGACAGCATTTGAGGTGTAAACAAAACTTCAGGTACTCTAACAATGGGCTTCTGTCTCCTAAATTCTAGAATTAGTTACAGTAAACCACAGTTTTGGTAGCCATAGTTTTGGTATCAAGTTAAAAATGTTGCAATTATGAGTAAAGAATAGCAAATATGAAGATTCAGGAAGGAAAAAGTTGTGTGCTGAGGCAGGACCAGTTCTCCTGATTTCAGGAGTAGGCATGAGTTTAAAGAACAAGCATAATTGAAAAGAAGGAATCATTAAAGACATAAAAATAATTTCTGAACAGGAGGAAAGACACATGAGTTTACAAAGTTTAATTCCTCAGGCTGACAGAAGAATTAATTTCCCCTGAAAAAAACCACTAACAACAACCAAAACCAACCAAAAAAACCAGAACCCAACTGGTCTAATTCCACTGAGTGTCAGCTGGTATTTTGATACACTATCAAATGGGAAATGCTTAATATAACTCAGAAAGGTAGAGGATAGAAATGGGATCAAAAATTATACCAGGCTTTCACCGGGAGAAGGTAAAGCAGATCATATTGAAAAGGAAACTACTGGGCTGAAGTACCTTGTTAGGGTTTATTGAAGATCAGACTTGGTTTCATCTAATTAAATATTTTCCTCTGAGACTTCAGCAAATACTGCACTTTTCCAGTGGCCTTTTCTGGAGACACAAGTAGTCTGTGATTGTCAGCACAATGCAGAACTAGAGTATCACAAAGGAATAAAAGGTGACCTTGAGAAATAGGTAATAGGAATGTGTTGAACATCAATACTGTGAAGGGCACTATCACCTAGGCATCAAAAATGATTTGCTGATTCTAAAACAGCAGAAGGAAGGCTTGAGGGGAAGCCTGCTGTAGTGGTATGGTGCTAGATGAGTGTGAACCACTGCTGCCACACAGCCGTGAGAAAAGCAAATATGTGAAGCCAGCAAATTATGAATATTGGTGTCTCACACTGTGAGATCCAATCTGAAATACTGCAGACATTCCTGGGAATTCCCTGTCAAGAAAGATTAATTGAAACAGGAGCAAATGAGACAATGATCAAACTAATGGAGACTCTCCTACAGGAGAGACCGGCGCCTGCTTAGCAGGGAAGAGAAAAGGAATACAAAAGATTTCTAAAAATACATCAAGAAAGTGTAAACACCAGGGGAAGAAAATATCTATATAAGGGAAAGTGGCATAAGATGGAAATCTAAACTAGTTATAAACAACATTAATGTAGATGATAGAATTTGGGTTTTATGACTCAGAAGACCAAGACGGGCACATCATCCCAGTCGTAGCACTGGAACAAGAAATTTGCCTGGTATACAAGCTGCAGGATCCCTGCAAAGAAGGACTGCACCCTACAGGTTTGTATGAGAAGCAGGACACTGTGCAGCATGGTTCTGTGAGTTCCCAGAAGAGGAGGCAGGCCCCTGTTGCTGGTGGCATGAGCGCCACAAGAATCCCTACACGTGAGCAGTCAGCCTGGTTTAACCAGAGTTCTGCAGCTCTCCCTAGACCTTGAATTAAGTGCTGTGTGCATGGAAATCCAAAAGTGTTCACCTTCTGCAGTCAGCAGTGCCCCTCACTCCTGTTCTGCTTTAGCAGTGCAATTCACTCCTCCCATTTGACTTAAAAGCTCTCCATGTCAACTTGGCTATCAGCTTTTATGCATAGTTATTTTATATTTTGTGTGATTATACTGTGTCACTGCTGGACATACACCACTGATACCATTCCACAGTGGGAGAACACATACTGTGCTCCCTTTTTTGGGACTGCCAGAAACATGTATTCCCTTATAGACTACACAGTACCACCTTCTTGCAGTGGAAGGTTAGCCATTACAGAAAAAATTAGAGAAAAAATCAGAAAATTAGAGAAAAATTAGAAAATTAGAGAAAAATCACAATAAAGCTATAAGCTGTGCATAATTTTACAATGTATTTTCCTTGTAACAGTAAATGTCTTTAGTAGTACAGTGAGTGAATTATACCACAACTGGTCTAAAGTTAGTTCCTACAGTGGATTAGGTGCTACCATCATTTTGTCATAGATACGTGATTAGGAGAACTGCTTTGTTTAAAAAGTACAAAATCTTTTTGAAGTCTAAGCTTGGATGAAGCTAATCTGCACAGGAAGCAAATATTTTTCTATCTTTATATGTCACTGCTGTTCTTCCATTTCAGCTCCCTTAGAGTTTGTGCCTTTTAAAGCAAATAAATATACTTCAGGGCTGATGGGAACCAGGCAGCTGTGTATTCCTCATCTTGCACAGTGATGAATGTGTCCAAAAGCCTTGGGTTTGCTCTAGTGCCTACTCCAGAGCACAAGACCGTAAGAGTCATTTTCATTGCAACATCTAAAACTCATATTTCGCATTAACTGCAAGTGTGTAAATAAATTGAGATTCACTGGGTCCAGGATTTAGGAAAACAATAAGAGAAACCACTACTTGTGGCAGAGAATATAGGACATGAGAGGAATCACAACTAGAAATCTTGGATAGCAGATCAAGGAAAAAGAAAAGAAAAGAAACGAGAAAGCTGAGTGAGAAAGATGTGGAGTACTCACCCAGACAGTACCCATCCAGAAGCTGGATGAGAGGAGAAACAGAACATCCAAAATTACAGAAGATTTCAGAGTTTTCTGACCATACAAAGCAGGTGCTAAACTTAAAACACACCTAGGTGTATTCAGGAATGTGGAATCATAGAATAATTGTATAATATAGGTTGGGAAAGATCCCTAAGATCATTGAGTCCAACCGTTGACCTGGCACTACCAAGTGCACCACTAAACCATGTTCCCAAATGGCACATCTACATGTCTTTCAAATACCTCCAGGGATGGTGACTCCACCACTTCCCTGGGTAGCCTGTTCTGATGCTTGATAACCCTTTCTGTGAAAAAATATTTCATTATATTCAATCTAAACCACACCTGACACAACTTGAGGCCATCTCCTCTTGTCCTATCACTTGTTACCTGGGAGAAGAGGCCAATCCCATCTGGCTACAATCTCCTCTCAGGTAGTTGTGGAGAGCAATAAGGGTCTCCCCTGAGCCTCCTTTTCTCCAGGCTAAACGCCCCCAGTTCCTTCAGCTGCTCCTCACAGGACTTGTGCTCCAGACCCTTCACCAGCTCCATTGCCCTTCTCTGGACATGCTCCAGCACCGCAATGTCCTTCCTGAATTGAAGGGCCCAGAACTGGACGCAGCATTTGAGGTGTGCCCTCACCAGTGCCCAGCACAGGGGACAATCACTGCCCTGGCCCTGCTGGCCACACTATTGCTGATACAGGCCAGGATGCCTTTGGCCTTCTTGGCCAGCTGGACACAGTGCTGGAACACAGGTGAAAATTAAACATAAATCAAATTTCTTTTTTGATCCCATCCTGAAGCAGGAGTTAGATTAAGAACAGATTGAGAATATTTGTTTTGGGGAATTTCTTTATCTAATTGAAACAGAACATCATGAAATTTTCACAAAAGTAAATGAAAATGCTGAAAACCCACCATTTTCTGTCCATAAGAACATTTCACATTGCATTTTTTCTTTACTTTTGCATTTTCACTAAGAAAAACCTCAAATGTTTTGGAAAATATTATCCTGGAGTAACAGAAAAACACTTCATTTTAAAAATTGACTGTTGAAATTTAAAAAAAAAAA
>VWZU01019331.1:230-22188 GCA_013397095.1 Sterrhoptilus dennistouni | reverse complement strand
AAAAACAAACAAAACAAAACAACAAAACCCACAAAAAACCCCCCCAAAATTAATTGGAGTATTTCCTCTTTCTGAGACACTTCTGGAGGTTTTACTTTTCCAGAATAAAATGCTTCCAACATATGCCTGTTTCCATAGAAACTTTTAGTTTTAATATGAATGACACTGTTTAACTGAAAAAAAACAGTCTTCCACTGGAAGAAAAAATTACTAGTTCTTCTGTGGCCATTGACACCCTTTTCTTTATTCCCAATATCTTTTTCCAGTCTTGATCAGTTACCTCCTGCCAAAAAAGCTCTCTTAACTAGACAAAGGAGCAGAAAGAACCGATCTTCTGCTGTTCTGCACATTGCTGTGCATACCCTCTGCTTTTTCACATTAATCCTTTCTCCACCAAGACCTTGCAGCGTGCAGGTTTTCAGGGCAGCTGCCACCTCCCTCTCTGCAGGACTAGTGCAATGGGGCAGGATCAAACCACAGACCCCATTCTCACCCCCTTGCTGTGGGCAGTGGGAGTAGCCTGGCTGGAGCAGGCAGGCTCTGGTCCTCAATAAACACAGTATGTTTTGTTGTGCTTCATGTTGACTGCCCTGTTCCCTCCCTTAGCTGCCTCAGAGCTGAGCAACACTGAATAAGTGCTGATAACTGACGAAGGAATTCTGTGTGCGAACAACGCTGGCAGTGCAAGCCTGAGGTGGGTTGAGCAATTTTTAAATTGCTTCTGCACTGAGGAGGATTTCTGAGGAGGAACAGCCAAGGTGGTTAATTGTAAGCTGTGTGCATACTCCAGTAGGTCAGGAGAAGAAGTATTGCACATAGTAGGTCTAGGTTTCTAGTGCTCTAAGTGCATCAATAATTTCACATCATCCCAAGATAGGTGGCTTCACAGTTCTGGCAACACTGGTGCTGGACCCAAGAGAGACTTATTACTGTTACTTGAGTTTATTAACAGAGCGCCTGGGCAGTGGTGAAGGACAGGGTCATTCCAGTAAATGCAGTGGAAAAATCATCTGTAGTGCAGAACTGCATTAATCCCAAAGAGCTGAGGGGTTGGTGGGGGGACCATGCTCACTGAGCGTCCCCATATGACTCTTGAATGATCTTTAACTCTGCATTGAAAGCAGGAAGGAGCTTGTTTTAAAATGTCTATTACGGAAAAACAGAGCTAAACAACACAGGAGTGTCATGATTGGGGTGGGATGTCTCACTAGCTCGGTACACAGCTCAGCACAGTGAGCCATCCCACAAACTGCCCCAGCTCCAGCACGGGATGGACGGTGGGTGACTGCCCTGACAAGAAGTCTGTTCTGCAGTGGCTACTCTCCAAATCTCACTGAGTGGAAAGAACAAATGTAGCTCCTTGCCTGAGCTTGGCTGGACAGCACAAACTGTGCCCTTGCAAACCTTCATGGAACTGCTGCTGGTAGGGTTAAACAGCAGCAGGAACTGCTGTGGAGATGAGAAACCTTGGCAGAAATATTTGTGGGACTGTAGTTGCTTAAAACCAAAAGAGCTGTTCAGTAATCAACTCATGGTTCTATTTAACAATGTGAGCAGAAAGGTCTCTTATCCCTCTAATAGTTTAAAATTAGCAGGTGCTTTCTCTGCCAAAAGACATCTGCAAAGCTTTTCAATATTTATCCCTTATAATTGGCATGTTTATTGTAGCATTTGTCCTTGAGTCGGTGTTTTGAAGAGAAACTCAAGAAACATGTCTGAATAAAGCAAAGCTTCATAAAACATCATATCATGTCAAGCAGTGTCACCACTCAAGGACCAGTGTCATAGCACAGGCACTCCTTTGTGTCAGTGCTGTCTCTTCTCCAAGCACCAGATACTATTCCCACCAGAGCTTTCAATTTTGTCAGAGCTCCCAGGGTCACATCCCCTGGAAGTGTCCCTGGTCTGTGGCTTGGAGATGCTACAACCCAATTAGAATGAGTGATGTCTTTTTCAGTCACTGATGGTCTCCAAGAAGAGCTGGGCATCTGCACAATGGGAAGGGGTCAGTAGTTTTCCTTAACCATCCCCAAAGCAGGGAAGTAGGAGAAGTTATTAGAACTTAAATGAGGTTGTTTCAGATGTGGTATTCCTCTAGCTCCAGATAAGGCATAAACATCACGCACTAAAGGAACAACATCAACACCAGGGAGGCAGAGTTTGAGGTTTTACAGACTGACAGGGAGCTCTCAACAGATAAAACCAGGCTTTAGTATTTGCACCTGATCTCAAGACGGGACCGTATGCGTGCGTTGCCATCACTTGCAATGACACAGCAGCAGTACAGCACAGAGGTAAAACCCATAGAGGAGTGTTTTGCACCCAGAACTGCTGGCAGGAACATTCAGTAGAGGAAGGCAGAGAGCCTGTTCTGCAAATCCTACTCTTTACGTGTTTCTTTTCTTTGTGTCAACGAACATGTTCATCAGTATTTATCCTGGCACTGGCCAGAAACAGCAGCAAAGCCAGAGGTCTCTTTTGTTTGTAATCTCTGCTGAACAGTTGAGTCACTGCTGAGCACCATCAGATCATTTCTGGTTTATAACACCCTGCTCGTATAATTACGAAAATCCAGCCTTGAGTGCAGTAAGTTAATTTGTATTTTGTCTTGTCCTCCCGTTCCTTTTGATATTTAGGATGTGATTTCCATAGAAAAGCAGCAATACTGATCTGTGCTTGTGGACAGCATCAGGTCATAGGCTGTGTCCAGCATAGCACCTTCTGGACACTAGCCAGCATTTCACAGATGAGCTCCACTGAAACAGGCTTCTTTTAGTTGTCCAGTTCATGTCCTGTCATCACTGACTTGCTCTTTCATCCCTCTGAAAAAGTGAGATAGCTCTGAAAAGTTTATTATGCCCATTTCTGTTTGTCTAATGTCAGGTTTAAAGTTTTCTGGCCTTTATTTGATTATTTCTCCTGGGTACTTTTTACATAAATTGCACTGCAATGTGCATCAGCTCAGCAGCTCCCCTCAAATCAGAAGATGGCTGTCTCTCAGTGGTGCTGTGCTTTAAGCATTCACCATATAAAAATCTCTGGGGGGACACTAAAATGAAAAGCATATGCAGTTAACTATGTATTGTCCAACCATACCCCAAAAAGAGCAAGGAACCTGAGGGTCACCAAGATCATCAAGGACCTTCCTCAGAATTTGCAATGAGGCTGAAATTGCATCTGTCCACCATGTGTGCAGTGTGTACAGTGGAAAGTGCACTCCATAGGAGCTCCAAAGGGAAATCGCTGCTGGGGTTAACCCAACAAGCTCATTCTCTGGTGTGAGTCTTTTACAATACCACACTACAATTTCTGCTGTCTTTCTAGTTTGCTTTTTCATTTGTGCAACTTCTTGTATCAGCTGTGAATTTCTTTGGCTCAGTGTAATAGTAAGGAGCAATTTTCAACATGCAGCTGGTGGAAAAATAACAGTGGGAACAATGGCCTGGCCAGAACTGTCATGTTGTAAGGCTAAATAGAAAATAGCCAGTGGGATGGCAAACTTCACCGATGCCCAAGTACAGACACTGATATTGGCACTAGGGATATTTTGTGTCAATGCTCTGAGCCCCCAGGCACTAACACAGAAGGCTGTATGTGTTGGTGCAGTACATCTCCCTCCCATCTGTGCCTCCCTCTGGCCTATGGGGTCTCTCAGAAGAATTAAAGGGCAGCAAGGCCCATTGTGAGCTGTGATGTACCAGCCATCCTAAGTTATCCCAACCATCTGGGTGGCATTGAAGCTGAGTACTGGTTTCTGTGAGTGTGACATCCATGTGAAAAAATGTATTCCCAGTTCATTCTCCACTGACTGCAACATCCTATGCTATCTACCAGGCTTCTTGGGACTGATGCAAAGACCTTTCTTCTTGCAAAATCTTCTGCAAAGTAGTTCAACCTTCTGGTCAGCACCATGGCCTCTATTCATAGGGCATGGCAGCTTAGAGAGATTTGCTTGCTGATCTTCGCTCAAGGTTGTTACTTCACAATTTTCCATTAAAGAGAAAATAATTATTTTGAGTGTGACTGATTTTTAACAGAAAAAAAACAAAACCCTAAGAAAATTAGGTATGTAAAGAATTCTGTAAACAAAATGCATTTTGGAATTTAATTGAGGCTTTGCATGCACATACAAGTGTCAGGCTTAATTTATTGTGATTTGTTGCTTGAAAAAACATGTGAGAAGCATCCTCCTGCATGTTAGTCATTATTTAAAAGGGGCCACTCTGTTAGTAGGGCATTGAACCTTAGATCACTAGAGGCCAGGGAAAATAAACCCCTTCATCTGTGTCCCTCTGCTTTTCTTTCTACCTCTTCAAGTCTGCTTAAAATAGGAGCTTGTGGGTCAGGCAATGCCTAAGTTCATGTTTGCACAGAGCCTGTTGCAATGCTGCCCAAGATGTGCCTGGGGATGCTGCTGTACCTAAGTGTTTTATCATAACATGATTGAGAATTTTATATATTTCAGGAGGGGCAATCAATGTTGTTGAGATAAATTTTATGGTTCAGCCACTACCTTATCAATTATTAGTGAAAGTCATGCCTACCCCTGCACCATGCTGTGGTGGAATAGGAAGAAAGGAGTTTGCTTCCCTGGCTCTCTGGTACCATGATAGGGCTGTAGAAAGCAGAGAACTCCTACTTTCCTGTGTCTCAGACAGCAGAAGATATTAATTTTGGGAAATGGTATATCCTTCTGAATCTCATAACCAGATACCAGACCTTTCATTCTGTTTGAGTTGAAGTTGAGTTGAAGTTGAGTTGAAGTTGAGTTGAAGTCCTGAGCAATCTCAAGACAATCACTTTTTCACTCTTTAGGACTTTGTAGCACTGTGTGCCTCCAAGGAAAGACCAGCAGGGCAGTCAGGTTAGTGAAGAACTTTATCTTCCATCTCAGAATTAAATACCATGGCTATTAACTAGTTTATGGACTAAAAGAGTAAAGTACAGTTTTATAAAGCCCAAAACTATAGGAAAGAAAACTCTAAATGCATTCAGCCCTGTGGCCAGTTTGCTGCTGTGTAGGATTCTTCCCTGGGGTTGCTCCGTTCCCATGTGTCACTGGACCCTCTTGGCACAACTCACACCTCGTCCCACAGCAAATCATATATGGCTCCCTTGTGCCTTGTGTCTGGGACTTCTCCCACAACTCCCCTTGACTCTGCCTAGCTCAGGTCATGCTGAGCTCTCATCCCAGAGAGGGGCCAGTGGAAAGGACTTAAACTTCTGCCTTTGGCAAAGACACTCTTGCAATGACTCTTTGCTTGCTTCTCCCCATTGTAGTGTCTTTTCATATTCCAGCTCTCTTCTTAGGATCTGGTAGGGGAACCCAGGCCAGCACCCTTCTCTGGGCAGCTGCTGTCCCACGTGCCTGCTCTCAGTGCCTCCCCAGTGCCTCTGGCACATGGCCATGCTCCCTTCCTCCTGGGGACATGCTGTGGCCAAGGTGAAAAGTGGCCGAGGTGAAAAGTGCAAGCAAAATCCTCATTAATATTTTGGGAATACATTACTGTAAGTGTTTGTACATAAACTCCTGGAGCTTCACCAAGTTAACTCTGTGTCATGATGTGTACAGCCACTTGTGGGACTATTGCTTCATTCCATAGATAAGATCACTACTTGTTAGTGAACCTTCTTCCAGTTTGGTGGGGTTTTTGCTACATGTACTTATTTCATGTCCTTATTCTGGATCTGTTTGTAATGTTGCTTTATTTTTTCTTGTGATGAGGTAAACACAGCTACAGACCCCAGTTCTGTATTTCCTCGTCTACAGCTTAGGGACACTGTTGTCAATGACACTGCACACCCGAGACAGCTCTGAATCCAAAGCTCTGAATTTTGACATTGCTCAACCATGCAGATTTGGCCATGTGTTTAGCAAAGAGACCCTTTCTCTAAAGTCCCTGAAGACCAACAAACACATGTTGAGCTGTGGCGTTGAAAAAAAAAACAAACCACAAAACCTGTGCCTGTGACTTTGGTGAACAGCAGCAAAAGAGCTGTTTTCTTTTCTTTCTACGTCCCATGAAGAAAAGATCCTCACAGGAAGAGAAGTCGTCTCCATACTACCTCATGTGTGGAGAAAAACAGCCAGAAGTTTATTGAAAACGCAGGCACTAGTAAGTATATTCCATCTGATTTTGTGTTTTTGCCAATCAAGCTAGTGTGTTCTTCTCATCTTTTCACAAAGGACAATAAGGAACCTATGGCTTCTTCAAAAGAAACATTTTCTGTCATTCAGATCTTCTTGGTCATTAAGGAAGAATTTACCAATATATAATGAAATACTGGTTGAAGGTTATTAACTAGCTTTTGTGGTGACTAACATAAATCCACAGTGCCTCGCTTTATCAATTATCCAGTCTTATTCAAAATGTTTGGCCACACTAGAGAGAAATGACAGGCAGTAGCAGGTATATCTTCTTCAACATCATGTAAGGGCTAAGGAGTCTGGAGGGCTGTAGGGAGGAGGTAGAAGCAGCCATGACATGCTGAGCTCTCCCTACTATATTAGGTAACAAGGAAGTGGAGAAAGCTGTGCAGGATTACAAGTAGGATGAAGAATGGTATGTTTCTCTCTCATTCTCTTCAATATATTTCTCTTGTACATATCCAGGCAATTTATGGCTAAGTTTCAAATTATTTTTGGAAAGTGATGGTTAGCTAAATGTTGGTGACAATAATAACTCATCTGCCATATCATTACTTCTGTTACAGCTGAGGCTGGTGTTGAACAGAAGGTATTGACCTCTGATCATTGTGCAGAAGAGTTAGTGAACTCAGCTGTGGCATCTTGAACCTACATTTTTACAATGCAAACGTCTACAGCCGAAAATTACCACCCCCATCAAAACCAGCATGCCTGTAGGAAGAGACACCAAAGAATAAATGAAGATGGGAAAGCAGTTATTCTCTAACCCTTAGAAAATAATCTTGTTTCAAGTAATTTACAGTACAGGGAAAACTGAATGTACCACAGCACCCACATGGGCCTAAAAAGAATGATGACTGGACCTCGTTGCCATCAACATTATCCTTATCTTTGCAATCTTCCCAAAATCAGCATCTCACCAACTTCATACCAGTTATAAGAAGTAGCTTGTTAGGAACTGATTGATCATAGTTTTTATGATTTTTATCATTAAAATATTATTTTAATAATGGTGATTGAACATCTAGGGTGGAGAAGAACACAGCATGTGATGGCACATTACCTGCTCATTGTTAACACCAGGCAACCTTACTCAAACAGGGAATACTCATGTCTCTAGACAATGGCAATGTTACCATGGAAACTCAGGTAGGAAAGATAGATATCAATCTTCTGGTATAGTAGATCCCTTTTCAAATGGGTGATATTTTTCCAAGGTTTCTATATTAGGAACAGTAATTGCTTTTGCCTACATGCAACATTAAAATGAGTGGTAATGTTCTCGAGTCATCAACTGCATCAAAGCTTGCAATTTGCAATTTTGGAATTAGCATTTATCTTACTCATCCCATTAATCTTATTTTGGAGCTCTCTAGCAAGGCTTAGACTTAACTCCTAAACTTGTTCATACATTAGATATTAAAATTAACATATTATAAACTGTGATATAGTTGTTTAATGGCATGATTTGTTGTTTCAATAGCATATAAACAACAAAACTGTTAAAAATATAGAGAGAATCCCCATTGCAAAACATTAGAACTAACAACAAATACCTTAGCAGTTGGATACAGAAAATATTGTGAAAGGGCAGAGTAATCCAAAATAGCTTTTTTCTAAACAAAAAAATTGTTGTGTCAAATCTGAGAAGATCATTATGTCTATTATAGTTCAGTGTTTTTCTGTATTAATGGACTTTTCTAATGTGTTACAAAACTGTTAATTCTTTGAAGATAGTCAATTTCAATTGTTATAGGCTATTGTGCACTACAGATTCAAAGCTGGACTCAACATCTGGTTACAGTGGCAACTTTTATAAAGGTCTTTTAGAACAACAACATTAACTTTCCAAAACGCATAATGCAAACAAAACAGGCAAGCACTACAGAGGTGGCTTGGCTTTTACGTTGTCCTAGTAGGCAGAATTCTCTCTAGTTCCATGAAATTTTTACTGCAGAACTGAAGACAATGAGAATTTTGAGTGAAGTGAGACTATGGGATGCAGACCACGGTAGTTAGAGGAACAATTCTTGGCCTTTTGATCCTGTCTCTTAACTATCTGCATTTTTCTAAAATAATGGAAAATGCTAAGCAGCATGCAACATCTCATAGCCAGGATGTCTGAAATGCAAATACTTTTTCCAAGCAATCAGGACAGATTTTAAAATTCTACATTCTTAGTTATAATTTGATCTGCAATGTATATAAAAATAATCACATCTTTCAGATGTAACATTGAATTCTGCCAATATATTTCAATGATAGCTTTGTAAATTTTTCTTACATTCGTTAATGACATTTTGCTAGTTAAAATGGTATATACAAGGATAATGTTAACATGTATCCATTTGTATATGTACACTTGGACATATTGTCACCAAAGTTACTCAAGTAGATGTCTTTGACATCCTCTTCAGTTTTGGTGCCTTTGAGGTTTCAGCATCATAAATTACATTTGAAATCTTTCCCAGATGTGCCTAAAGTTAAGTGTTTTTTGAGAGTTACAGGTGCTGTGGTTTGATATGAAGGAATTTAGATTACCTTGCAAAAATAGAGTGATCTAAAAGCCAGCAATATTTGCAAAATACTAAATTTTGTGAGTGAAAGATCATGGATGGATATAGCCCTTTTACAAGTTATTTTTAGCCAAGCATTTTCTAACTGCTAGGCTTTAAAGGACATTTCTGCTAGAAAAAGAATTTCCAAGAGCAGACATTTGACCTATCCTTGTATTTGTAAATACAGAGCTTACCATAAAATGTTCTTGTTTATCAAACAATCACATCTTCCTGAGAGCTGTTTGACTTTCTTTTAATTCTGCAATGGCTCAACATTCACTAGCTGGGAAGAGTTTACTCCCATCTCTTCTGTTTTACAGAACTCAAGGAGCCAAGCCATGTCAGGTGGTGACAGAAATCTTCTGCAGACCTCCTCAAGTAAATGACATCCCTCCTGCTCTCTCACTTCCTCCTTTTGATTTTCCATGTGTATAGCTGTTACAGGGAATATGAAAATGAGAAAACACAAAATCCCCAACCCAAACTTCTCCTGTGAAGTGGCATTTTTCCAACCTTCCAGCCGCATCTAGTGCAGATTTGCCTGGCCCTGCTGGACCTGGATCCCAGTGTCATCCACAGCACTAGACAGTCAATTTTTGTAAATGCCTTATGCAATTACAGTGTCCCTGACTTGTGCTCCTATGAGATGCACACTATGGCCATGACCCACATGGGGAGCTCCCCAGTGCCTTTGGAAAAGCCACCCCTACCCTCTTTCTACCACACTATGTCCAAGTGAATCCCACTGTATAAAACCTATATCTTCTTCTTTCCTATTTCTGGACATCTGGAGGACAGACTGTGCTGTCTATATTTAGTGAAAAAAAAAAAAAAACTGTCCACATTGTGCTCCATTTAAATCCATGGAGAGCTTTGTTCCTTATTTTAACATGGAGAGGATAGTGCCACTTTTTTCTCCCTGGGCTGGAGCTGCAATTGCTGAGCTGCTGCCCTTGAAGCCCCAGCACCAAGTCAAAGCCTATAAATCAGAGAGCTTTGTGCACTAGCAAACACATGCCAATGGGCACTATAGGAAACATTTCTGAGAAGTCACCAGACAAGAGAAAATAAAGATAATATAAATTATTGCCAATTATATCAAATTATTATCAAGAAATAAAAGATAGTGCATTGTTATGCTGCTGGGCTGCTTTTTGGTGTTGGTTTATATTTAACCTACTTAAATAAACTGCAATGGCTGTTCTGTGAACACAAAAATGGATTGAAAGTTTCCATTTGATTAAATAAGGAGAAGAAATTACCCTGTGGCTAGTCTGTACATTCACTGATCAACAATGAAATCTCAATGGAAACTAGTGACCTGCCACTGTCAACACACGACCAATTTGAATGGAGCTTGAAGGGGGCAGTCATGCAAGCACCACTTTGGACATTTATTTAACACCACTTTAAAGCACAGCTCTCTGTCCAGCTCACACTATTTTCTGTGTATTGTTGGCTCTGGCTAAACACTTAGGTTGGACAGGACCAGGTTGTGCCGAGCTGGTGTACAGCTGGGTGGATGCCCTGCACCCTGGAATCCCCACCAGCGGTGTCTTGGTTTAGGAAGACAGGTATCTGCAGGGAAAGCTGGAGTTTCACTTGGAATGGAGAATGTAAACCACCCCCTCACCCCTTTTCCAAATTATTATAAATCTGCAATTAGAGGCTTTCAGGAAAGATTTGGGAATAGGAATAACAGTTCTTTGCTAGGAATATGAAGAATACAAATGCAGTAGTACCAAAAAAACCCCCAAAAACCAAACAACAACAACAAATCCAAAAAATCCCCCAAAAACAAAACAAGCAAACAAACAAAAAATCCTAGAAACCCTGATAGAGCCAGAAATACAGCCTAGCACCCTATTGGTCAGGGTGTTGGAAGCAGTCCAAAAGTAAGCCCTCCTGGAGTGGCAGATGTGGTTCTGTTGAAGTAGAGATGATCCTGTAGAAAGGATCCAGTAATGGCAAGATGGGTCCGGTCTTCTTCTGGGAATCCAGTGGAAACACAGGATACCAGGTGTTCCTACATCTCAGTTATTATCTGGGTAGGAATGGTTTGGCTCCCCCCACTGGGTGGAGCATCTCACAATGGGATGATGTAACATGTCATGTCATTGGTGAGCCTTAATGGCCCATTAACAGAAGATATCCCCTAGAGGGAGGATGGGTGGTGGAAAGAGATAAAGAAACACTGCCCCACCTAATTTTAACAGCTGGCCCTTTATCAGAAGGTACGTGCCCCCCTTCCCCTGGAGTTATGAGAAAAAGAAAACACCTCCCCAACCGGTTTCAACAGATGGAATAGAATAAACATTTTTTTGGTTATATAACCCAAGACGAGGGGACACCAGGCACACTGGGAGATAGTCTGGTTAGGGTGGCTTCCCAGGGTCAGACAAACTGGATGGTGGGGAGAAAAGGAGTTGGTAGCACAGAGGCCAAACACTCTGGGTCAGCAGGTGCCAGTACAGGAAAAACGTCTGAGGAATGTGTTCTTTGAATTTTTTTACTTGGTATTTTTCTTTTGCAACAGTGCTTGCAATTGCAATGACTAAAACTTCATTCTTAGCTTGTTGATGTATAGTAGAAAGTGCCAGTTTCTTCTGATTTTCAGCCAGCATTAAAAGCAGTTCCAGACAAATCTGACACACAATAATATTCCTGGAGGTGATGTACCTTTAGCCACTCAGCAAGGTGGGGCCCAGTTCCTCAGTGCCCTTCACCCCAGCTCTTTATCAACCATGCCAGAACAGGATCTGCTCCTCCCAGGGCCACCCTTGTGTCTGGCTGCTCTCCTCCCTCATCACCTCCCCTTTTTCTCCATTTCAAGGCCCCTGGGAAATGTAAATTTCACAGCGCTTCACACACCTTGGGAACACTCAAGGGGACTTCCATGCTTACCAGTGAGGCTCTCTCAGCCTAAAATTATAAGATTCAGCCTAAGTCCTTTTAAGCTAGAAGAGTTCCTGACATGTTGTCTTGCATGTTGGAAGAAAAAGACAGCTAAAAAATTATGTAACCACAGATTTAACCTATTGCTAAATTTTGCCTCTGTTTTACAATTTCTTCCCTTAAACAGCTAATGCTGAAAATACAGTTCCAGAAGAATTTGCAATAGAATATTCTGCTCTCAGCTTCCCTCCAGGCAGAAACTGGACTGAGGGAGATGTAGTTAACCCATACAAAGAATTTTAAAATAAACAACTGACCATCCTCCCACTGATTTCTCAGAAAACTAGTCTGTGAATTATCTTTTATTTCATGTTTCATTATCTGACATGTGAAAAACACTCAACACTGCTTGCTTAGTTTAGGAAAAATGTTACTGTAAAGTTCTTGTTAATCCTGTGTTTTCTGGAAATGTAAGGGCACTTGCTTTGCCCTCCAAATATTTATTGGCTTCTGGAATTCTACTATTAAGTTTGAAGGAAGACATAAAAACAAGGCTGCTCCAAGGTAACATCTCCTTGCCCTTTTGCAGGACCTGCTTATTTTCCATGCTCTTAAATCCATTCTGATTTGCCCCACAGAAATAGAAAATCTTTCTCTTTTGGGGGAGATAAGTGATCTCTGAGTCTCTCTCAGTCAGTCTTCTGCCTGATTAGGAATCTCTTTGATTTCAGATTTCCCCACATATTCTACTTCTTAATTTTAAATATTTTGTTCACCTTTACTGGCCATTGTTTTATCATCTTTGCAAAGTTTTTGGTTGCTGTGCGGCTGCCTTTCCCTAGCAGCAGAAGGAATGGTGATGATCAGTGAGGGAGGCTTCTCTTCCCTCCTTCACTAAACATCTGACTATTCAATTCACAAACACAGCTTTAGGGGAAAGCATCTTGCAGGCTGGGGAGCCCCAGATGTGTCTGTCTTTTAATACCTAAAATGGCATTTGGGGTACATAATCTCCAGGAATATTATTGTGTGTCAGATTTCTCTGGAACTGCTTTTAATGCTGCATGAAAATCAGAAGAAATTAGCACTTTTTACTGAACATCAACAAGCTAAGAATGATGTTTGAGTCATTGCAGTTGTAAGCAATGTTGCAAAAGAAAAACATCAAGCAAGGAAATGCATTTACAGGCCTTGTTTATCTGCAGGGCTCCTCCTTAGCTGATCTGGGGCTTTATTTACCTTGCAGAGACCAGGATCAAATCTCTCCTATCTCCTAAGATTTCTAGGGCCACTTAAAGCCTGGAGCTTTTTTTATGCCTGTTTTCCCCTGTTAAAGGTGGAACTTTTCTGCCTATTTCTATTTTTTCAGCCTTCAAACACTTTCTGGCTTTTAGTTTCTTCCCATCACTGACAGCTGGGAAAAGGATTGCCCCTCTCACCCTGGGGGCTTCTCTGATTCTGCAATTCCTTTGGCTTTCTTAATTAGCATGTTTCTGACAGCCTGAGAAAGTCCCAAAATCTTCGAAATCGTCCTGATATTTTAGAACTTGTTAGACACTGACAGTACTGACATATTTTAAACTCATGTCGCCCAGTTTGCTGTTAGCTTTACAGCACCCACATATGACAAGCCAGTGATAAGGACTGTAGATGATAATAACTCAGCCACAACCGAGATGGCTTTGAGAACATTTTTTCTAAATTACCTTCTTCACCGTGGGAAAGACATTAAGCTACTTTGGAGGACTGGGTAATAACTCACAAATTGGCCTGTGCATTGTCAGGAGAAACTTTCAAGACAAAGTCAAGGCAGACAAGATAGGAACAGTCTGTCTACTTCAAAAAAAAACCAGGGCTGTGTTTGCTAGCAGGTGAAGTGGGAACAGTTTCATGTTGTGGAAAATGAGGCCCTGACATTGCTGTGTAACTGGAGTAAACTGTGCTTTCGATACACTAATAAAAAAAGGGAACGTTGGCTGTGAGTACAAGGAGTGTGCTGACCTCATGAAGTGCAACTCAGCTTGGCTGGGAAAGCTTGAAGGAACGATTAACTAAAACAGGAATGTTTTATTAGACCTCTTCTAACATCATCTGAAAAGACTGGGTGGGGAGGCATGGGGATTTATATCTCTGGGAGGCACCCGTCCTCAGCAAGCATGGGCTCGGTCTCAGTGCTTGGTAGCTTTTGTGCTTTTTTCTCTCATGTGCCACATTTTCTGTGAAGTTTTGGTTACTGGCATCATTTACTGTGCTTAGCACAACACTATGTTGTCTAAGGAAAGGACAAAAATTATCAGAAACCAGCTTTCAGTGCTCAGAGCTACAGACCATGTATATCTGATTACTGGTGTTCAAAACATGGCAAAACTAAAGAGGCACCAAAAGGAAAAGTTCAGAATAATTATGGATGACACTAACAAAGAAGAAGTAACTTGTGGATTAAAGTTACTTTTTTGAGGTTTTTTTCGTGAGGTTCAGCTCCCAAAATGTCACCGCTGTATTTGGAACTATAGAATCATTTGTAAAATGGCCTCAGGGCATTTATACTGAGGAAAAAATCATTGCCAGTGAATTGGGGTTTTGGGAAGAGGCTGGACACAGAGACCCTCCCAAATGCTGGGGTTTGAATTGCCCCATCATTCTCTTATTGGTTTTTAGTCACCAACATGTGGTAATGCAATTATTACGTTACAGACAGGCTCAGGCAACTGAACTTTGCTTTCTGGTGGCTGAGCTGCAATCCCAGTCCCACTGGCAATGTTGGACTGGTTTGTATCATGCCAATTACCGATAAACCAAATTACAATAATGTTACAGCCCTGAAAGTAATAACCAAGATCACCAAAGTAAATGTCTTACAAGACTGACATGCAGAAAGATCACTTAAAGCTGATGATCCAAGTTTCAATTGTAAAAACAAGGGCTGAGGGTTGCAAGCACTAACATTTCCTGCAAGCATTAAGCTAGCCATGTGTCTCACTTCAAGCCTGCATAGGTTGGGGGCTGATGAGACTCACACCTCAGACACAAAATCTTGAAAAGAATACAGAAGAGGAGATATAAATATGATACTAATTTATGTTAAAATTAGAGATTTCTTAGATCAGCCCAAACATTTTTCGAGGACATGTTGTTTCCCCATAAATAGGAGAGTGGAATATAAGAGAGGCAAAATCAGTGCCAACTGCTCAGAAGTATCCACTGTAAAGGACTCCCACTGAAAATTGTTTAAACTCAGAGCAGGAGAAAGAATGCAGTCAAAACTGTAACTAGTGGGAGTTCAACAACATTTAAGATTACTTTATAAAACCCAGCTTTGTGTCTGTCTTTTCTTTCATATATCTTCAGTTACAACAAACAAGAGAAGGTTTTGTAGTGAACCTCTGCCTGTGTGCTGTGTCCCCATCTACTTCAGTTTTCCACTTTACTTGTATCTTCTGCAAGAAAATAGAGAAGTAAAAGGAAGTGGAAATTAAGAGTGAGACATGTATCTCAACAACACAGCTCTATAAAAGGGAATTACTCAGCAGCATTGGAAATAAATCAGAAAGAAACAAATCCAGGATTTACTGCCCTTGTCAGCTATTTTGGATGAATCAGATCCAAAACCAAATCTGATCTCTTGTGTCTGGAAGAAAGAGTGGTACTTAGTCACGTAGTTAGGCACAGTTATGCTTCAGACTGGGGTGGTAGTGTGCCTCAGCTACCTCCTCTTTTTGTGATCAGCCCCCATGCTCTGTCTATGTGTACTAGAGAAACACGTTATCCTCAATTATTTGTTTTTCAGGGACATTTCTGCAGGATTGTTGACCCTGCACTGGAGAGGCAGCCACGTGACTCTGCAGACACTGTCCTCCCTGAACATGAGGCCCTTATGGTTCATGGACCATTTTCTATGGCCTCGATAATCATCAGTGAACCACATCTTTGGGAATTACTGCTGGAGGTGTCTGCATTTTGACACTCACTGACATATCGCCCAGGTGAGTGACTAGAACATAAGCAGTCAGCAGGCACACGGTCATGTTCAGCCTTTGTGCATGCTGCAGAATAGTGATATTTCCATCTAAATGACAGTCAGGAAAGCAGTCTACTGAGCAGAGTACGGGACACAAGTCGATCTAATTCAGTTCAATATTCTTATTTGAGAGTTACTGTGGGCTAAGCAGAGAGCAAAATAGCCTGCAGCTTTCAGCACTGTTCTCTTCCTAAATGATCCTGAATGATTTTACTGATGAAAGCCATTCCCCCCATTTAGAGTGAGGTCTGAATTGCTTATGAACTCAGATGAGGTGTCATGGTATGCATTCAACAATATCATGACATTTTGCAACTGTGTATGATTTGTGAGGACAAACTACTTGAACTAACCAATGTGAGCCCTTGCAGCTGCAAGCTGAGGTCTAGTTGGTGCTTTCTTTGCCTGTACCTGCATATCAAAGTCCCATTTCTAATTTAATGTACTGTAGATCCAATTAAACAATAAATCCATGCATCCATTCCAGGGAGCAAGAAGGCTTTCAAGATGAGTCGGCAAGGTAAGAACATGAGGGAAAAACAGCCAGGTAAAGAGAGAGGGTTTGCAACCTGGGGAAACCCAAATGACTGACAAGGATATTGCACACTGGGTTTCCCACACAGGTAATATGGACAGGTCTGGCCACCTTTGGAAAGGAACAGAGCACCAGAGCTTGCCCTTGGCATCCCGCATTACCTTCTGCACATTTCATCTTTCTCTTTTGACTAATCACCAAGCCCCTTAAAACGGCTCTACTCTTCAGAGGCTTAGTTGGAAACTGAAACACAGGCAGTTTGATTGCCTCTGAAAAGAACAGCAGGATCAACAGAACAGCAGAAACATACATTGATGTGCTGTGCCTGCTGCCAGGTCAACAGGGTAAAAGGGGACTTTTCAAGGTCAGAGACAGTTCATAGGTATTTTCTGGCTTTTCTGGTTCAACTGAAGGGAAAACAGGATCAGGAAAGGTTCCAGGGAAAAGGGCAAAGGAATTGTGTGTGGGTGGAAAAACTCGCCTCTGGTTTATAGCTTCTGATCCCGGATTCAGTGGCTTGTTGTATGGGAAAGCACCATTTTTCAAACGTGCTTTGTCATGAAAAGGCTGTTACAGGAAGCTGGGAGAAAAAAGCCTTGCAGTGAGCAGGATGCTGACTCCAGCCCAAAGATGGTCACGCAGCCCCTCAGGTGCACGTGTACAGACGACCTTGCCCTGAACAGGGAGAGAGTGGATGTGCAGCTGCCGGCGCTCGCTGCCTCCAGCTCTGCACATCCCGGCCTCCTGTTAACCACTGTTTTGGAACAGTTGCTTGGATACCTCAAGAGCCTGGCTTCAACTTCAGGCAAGTTAATTTGACATTAAAACTTGACAATACCAAATGTATTCCAGGGTTAGGACACATTTACAGATGAAAACCACAACATTGGTAGACATCAGTACTAAATCTAACTGGAATGAACAAACCTCCTGTCAGAAATCTGGTTGAGTCACCCCCTTTCTTCTCCTCAGGCTCTCAAGGATCACAGCAATAAGACCCACATGTAAAATTTCACGTGCCCTTGGCTTGCAGGAGCTGATTGTCAGCTCAGTCCATCCTGGGCCTCAAATCCTTGAAGGGGCCCCAGGGACAACTTTACATTTTCCACCCCTTGTGGTGATGAGGCCCTACAATCTAAAGGTTGTGGCTGCAGACCTAATGCCACCCCTAGAGCTTGCAGATTCTTTCAGGAGCCACCTGATGTGAAAACCTTCTGGCATGTCATTTATTTTTCCAAGGACTTACATTAATGAAGACACTGCTTTAGACAAACACCACTTCAAGATGCTACTCCTTAATTACTGAAGGGAAAAAATCCAGCATAGAAAAATGGGATTGCATGAGTAACCCTCCCTGCCACACTCTTCCATTCCATCTGTAGTCTGCTTCTCCCCAAGCTGTCAAAATCCCTTCAATGTGTGGGCCTCCTGGCCCAAGCAGTAAAAATGGCTGAAAGACCAAGAATTAAACATTTCTTATTCTTTTGTAGCTTTTAGGGTTTGGTTGGTTGGGGTTTTTTGTTTGTTTGTTTGGTAGGTTTTTTGTTTGCTTTTCTTTGGTTTCTTTTGCTGACAAATTATCAACATTAATACAGACAATCACAGACCACAATTATCCTGGATGAAAGGTCATTTATTTCCCATACTTCTTTCTTTTGCATCCAGAAACACATATTCTTGTTTAGGAACTAATGGGGCCTGGCTACTGCACTGTTACGAAGTGCTTTTGTGACTGATATCTCAAAAATTCTTCTGTGATTTTTCCCTCATTACTAATACATTGATAGTTGTGTACAACTTGCTGCCACAGCATTTCCTGTTGTACCTGGTGACTTAGTGACTGTCTGGGCCAAGCACATCAGAGATTTGTAGATCCCACTCAGAGCAACCACATAGTACCAGGCTATTCCTTCCATTAACTGGTTCCATCCATGATTTGGTACAGTGAGAAGCACAGATTTGAGCAGATTTCACTTTCTGTGAGAACATTAATTAAATAGAAATTCACTGGATCAAGTCTTTCAGTCTTTAATCAAATATTATTCCCAAGAAGAAAAATGGAAAGGAGCCTTGGATTAGTGAGAATCAGAGTACTGTTTTCTTGTTAATATATCTCCTTTCATTTGAAATGTCTCTTAAGTCAGTCTGGCCTTGAATATATGCAACAGCTGAATAATGTGGCCCTTATTTCCCTTGGGAGTAATTTTAAATGGTGTAACATGCCACTCAGAGCAAACAACCTAAGAAAAGTGCTGTAGACAACATTTTAATAAGCTTTATCAGATTATGAAAAACATAGTGTTTTCCTGTGCAGCCATGGGGGAAACCATGAATCTTGATCTTGACAGTGGTTCCTCAAGAGAATGAAGCAAAAAACTGAGAAAGGATAAGGGCTTTCAGTGTCAGTTTTCACCTTCAAAAACCAGAATATCTCTCCCATTTGGTCTGGAAAAAACTTTATCTACAGATATTTCTCATACTGCTCCTTGTAATACCTAATTTCATAAGAAATTGTTTTGAGCCATACTGACAGATTGAAACAACAACTGCATCACAAAAAAGGTATTTACTTTTGCTACCATAAGCTCCAGAAGAAAATTACTTTTAATGAAATCCTGGCCAAAAATATCTCCTGAAAACAATGGCCAAGACAAAAAAATAGTCCCTTAGCTATTTAAACAGAAAGGTACTTTCTCGGCTAGGCATACTCAGTTTTCTTAATCAAAGGTATGAAGGATTGAAAGGGAGATCTTAAAATGTAATTGAGAGTATTTCATATCTAGGCAAAAGGAAGATCATTAAATAAGCTGTAATAAGGGTGGGTTGGATCTCAGGAGTCTGCCTTATGGTTCTTTGCATTTTTGGAGTGTCAGTGGATCCAAGGAGATGTTTTCTCCCCATTGCAAAGCTTTTCCCTTTGTATTTATATTTGCCCAGTTTTACTGCCAACTAGTTTTTCAAGCTACCTCCTGTGCCATTGTGAAATATTGCAATTTATGAATTCTGGAAAAACCTTTACAAGAGATACTAGGTAAAGGAAATTCATTGTTGTTATGGTTAGTTAGCATTATATAAAGAAAAAACAAGCAAATGTCTTTCCAGATAAAAACCGTATCGAAATGAAAATGAGATTTAGCAGCATTTCATCATAGAATCATCAAATGGTTTGGGTTGGAAGGAGCCTTAAAGAACATGCAATTCCAACCTCCCTATTATAGTCAGGGACATCTTCCACTAGACCAGATTGTTCAGAATCCCATCCAGTGTGACCTTGAATATATCTAGGGATGGGACATCCACAAATTCTGTGGCCCACCCATTCCAGTCTGTTACTTCCTGCTGGGTTAAGAATTCCTTCCTCACATCTGATCTAAATCTGCACACATTGATGGTTTAAAACCATTGCCCCTTGTCCTGTCACTATTCGCCCATATAAAAAGTTAATCTCCCTCCTCTTCGTAAGTCCCCTTTAGGTACTGGAAGGCACTGTAAACTCCCCCTTCTCTTCTCTAGACTGAACAGCTCCAACTCTCCCAGGTGTGAGGTTTCCACCTCACACAAAATGTGTCTCTTAACCTGTTTTCATAAGAAAAAGCACAAAGTAGTTACTGTAAAAAGAAGGCAAATCACTTTAAATGGACAGCAGATTTCTCTGCTGCTAATTTCCAAGTGGAATAAAGCCATGCAATGTTGACAATCCTGTGGTGTTGAGGGGAAGGGAAGGGAAGGGAAGGGAAGGTAAACTAATTCAACCAAATTTTTTTTCTGACGGCNTTTCCAAGTGGAATAGAGCCATGCAATGTTGACAATCCTGTGGTGTGGAGGGGAAGGGAAGGGAAGGGAAGGTGTACTGATTCAACCAAATTTTTTTTCTGAAGGTGTATGTTAGGTACCCTTGTAAGGTATTAAAAATCAATATACTACAAGGGAAAATAAATGGAAGTTATAATTTTTTATCTAACATCAGAACAATAAACCTCAGAGATGAAATAAACAGGCCATTTAGAAGTTACTGTAAGACTTAGAAAGACAAACTAATTTTTTATTAACTAGTAACAGTAAAGTTTGCATCTATCAGGATACCTGCTGACAGATTTATTTTTTAATTTAACTGGATAATATATTTTTAGAAAAGGGCAATATATTTTTCTTGTAATTTGAAAGTTCAGCAGGAAGAAATAACTCAGTCTTACAAATTCCTACTGCAGTGCTTAGTTTTATGAGCACAAGGTTTTACCAAGATTAGTGCTCAGCACATGTTAAAAAAAGAGAAGTTTGCTTTTTAAAGAAAGGAATTGCTTAATAAAATTGTGATTCTATTAAAGTCCCTGCAATCAGACTAGCAAAACAAAAGGTCCAGAGGCATAATGGGAAAGGAGGTTCCAAAAATAGAAAAGTTTTTTTGTATCATTCAGACATTTATTCTGTTATGTTAAGATCACTTATCAAAAACATACTTCAGTTTTGTGTGATGCTTAGAAAATACAGAAGGGTCCAGACTCAAGCTTTTAATCTAAAATGCTTTTATATAGTGAGAAAATAAGAATGTGGCCTGTGGGTGCACACAGGGGTTGATTGGCTGATATCTCCATGGAAGACTAAAGGCTGACTGTCTTATCAGCAGCCCATGGTCCACTCCATCACAGTATTTGTCCTGAGTGGATGTGGCTGGAAAAACCGGCTGCTGGGAATATGGCAGCCTTCACTCAAGCATGGAATTAAATTCAAAATTTGAAGGCCAAATATCTAAAATTTAACAAAGAGGAATAATGCAGTCCATAGTAAACAAATACAGCATGGTTTGGAATTGGTCTCTCATTTTCAGAAAATTACTGAGAATATTAGGGTTTTGAGTAAACAAATTTCATCACAAAGAAATAGGTGGCCGCCATGGAAAATGTTCATGCCATTGGACAAGCAACAAAAGCACATTTTGACCATAAATATATTCTATTTTGAAATATCATTACAATATTCCATTAGTTGCAGGAGCTGAAATGCAGCTGGTTTCCATCCAAGCTCCTCTGTGGTCTGGACTTCATCACATTAAATGCACTGTGGAGCTCAGTAAGGGTAGAGGTACCACTCCATGCGAGATGGGATGTGGTGAGAGACTCTGCACAGAGGAATGGGATGTGGATGCAAGGATCCTGCTCTGCCATTGGGCTTTAAGTAGAGGTAATTAAGAATTTATTATCTGTCTGAAGAGAATATGATTGACTAGTTAAGTTTTTTGATACACCCCCAAGATCTTCTCTTTAACAGAGTTGGCAGATACTGCCTCAAAACAAAACAGTTTTGCTGTCCTAGGAGGTGGCTGAGACCTCACATCCTTTGGGACTTTGGGGCAGGATAGGGCAGTGCATCTGGAAAAGCACCATGAATAACCTCTAGCCATGAGATCACCTTCTCTAGTGATCTGTGTCTTGAAACAGAGCTGAGAGGGAGGTCCAGCAGACAGGAAAGCTGGGACACCTGTGATATCAGGGCTTTGTGCTGCTGGTTACCTGTACTGTACGATGCTTTGAAAGGAAGCAAGGATCAGGCAAAAGTGCTATTTCCTTACATTGTTGGATTCTTACTTTGTATTTCAGTCAAAGAACAGATGGAGGCAGCTGGAATTAGGAGTGGCATTACAATATTTTTTGTGTTTATGTCACGATTCAATTTTTCAACTATTTAACAAGAGGAATCATGCTTTAATCCTAAAAGCAAAGAACAAAAGTTGGTTGTGAATGTTTTTATATTTTTACATACAGTAACAAACTTTTTTTTTTTTTTTATTAAGACATTAAACTGTGATG
>VWZU01019329.1:111909-124183 GCA_013397095.1 Sterrhoptilus dennistouni | reverse complement strand
CAGAGGAGGTTTAGGCTGGACATAAGAAAAGAATTCTGTGTAGAAAGAGTGGTTGGGCACTGGAATGGGCTGCCCAGGGAGGTGATGAAGTCACTGTCCCTGGAGGTGTTTAAAATAGACTGGATGTGGCACTCAGTGCCATGATATAGTTGACACAAAATGTTAGAGCAGAGATTGGAGTTGATGATCTCCAAGGTCTTTTCCAACCTAGTTAATTCTGTGATTCTGTGATCATAAAATACAAGATGATAAATGCTTCTCTTTTATTATGTGGATTGCCCATCATCTCAGTTCATGAGACCACACTGCCTGGCTTTTTGCTTGGAAAGGTGAGGAACAGTAGAAGGAGTGTGAGAGCACAGGTGACCATGCTCTGCAGCAAGGGTGGCCTGCAGGCTTGTCAGGTGAGAACAGCATTTCCTATTCCTCTCAGAGTTTGACCCTGAATCTCATCTTATTCATTATGAAGCGGGGGACTAGACAATCTCAGAGTAGTTTTCTTCCTTTTTTTATTTTTTTTAAGAGAAAATAAGTGTATATTTCTACTTGTCAGAGATGTGGGTAAAGCTGGAAAACACAACATAAATGCTGCTTTAAATGTAAAAAAAATTAAACAGCAACTAAAGAGAGCCCAAGTTTTATTTTAATCTCTTGGTAATTCTTCTAGCTAATTTTATTATTCTTCTGGGTCCTGTAATTTATAAACATCTGGAATCAGCATCAGTCACAACACTACAATACCACCCAACCCCTATGAGCTCCCAAGAAGACACTTATGTCAGAGTAGAAGGTGAAGCAATCCAGTTCACATGGAGCTTCTGGAGCTCTGCTCATACCTCTTGGGGCAACAGGTGAGGAGAGATGTCTTGAGAAGGATGATGTAGAAGGAACCTTGACTCCCTGGGTTCTTCTCTCCTGCTGCCACAGAGACAGCCTTGAAGCAGTGTCTTTGCACAGTAAAAAGGTCCCTGCCAGGACCCCCAGAGGTGACCATTTCTCACTGGTTTTCTTCTTGATTCCTATGTTCAAGAGCTGACAGACAACTAGTGTGTGGGCTGATGGGCTGCACTTCACACCGGGGTCTCACAGGTATACCATCAGATATGTTAAACATGTAAATGACAACATAGCTGAGACCACCCTTGATTCATCTGTCCTTTCTCCTGGCTACAGAAATTAAAGAAACACCTGAACAAAGTCAAGAAATAGTTGGAAACACCCTGAGAATGAGGGAAATAATCTTCAGTAGAGGTGAGGCCTCTTACCATATGTATTAAAAGTGTTCTGGGGAACAGAAATCCATCCCTCAGTGAAATCACTCATCTGGAGATGGGTACCATAATGGCCTGTTCTAAAATGAACTCTTGTTGGCCACATCAGGTTGAACCTGATACTCTTCTCAGAAATGAACAACCTCTTCTCTGAAACACCGTAAACATTAACAGGAATTTCTCAGTCACACCATTCCCTGGGTATTATTATCTTAAGAGCAGAGCTTGCCCAGGAGGAAAATTTGCCCCAGCACAAGCTAAAAAGTGCATCTTCACAACAGATAATTTTTGACTCTGATACAGTGATTAAGCTAAGCAAATTCCATGGGGTAACTATTAATTTGTTTTGTTTAACTGCACCTTTTGGTGTAGCTGTAGGGTGTCAATGTCCACAGCTGCTGGAGCTGGTTGCTGGCCTGAATACTTACCAAGGAAGTCCTGGGTATGCAGTGTGGAGCCCTGATTTGTTCTTTTGCAAGTAAATTGAACCTAGTCCAGATCAGCATAAAACAATTAGACACCTCTGCCTCCCACAAGAGCTGGATTCACTTTGAAGTCATTAAAATTGCAAAGTTTCAGTCTATCTCTTTTTTAATTTCCATGCCTCTGTAGGTGCTAAGGTTTCTGTCACACCAGGGACATCTAGAAATTAATTGCTTTAATGTACAAGCGGAGTCAGCCTTCTAGCTCATCACAGCTAAATTTTCTCTGTAAGCCTGAAGCTTTCTTAGGGGTTTGAATGACTCCTCAGTCTGATGGACTGCACACTGCTCCAGCACTATTGTTAGAGGATTCTGACCTTCCTCCCACTGAAACACAGTGCAATGTTTGTGCCTGTATAGAGACTACATTTATATCCAGATTAATTTAGCCTGGTCTTCTTCTCTCTTCTTGAGAAATGTATACTTATAGGGGCATACACAGGTGTGCATTTAGAGTGGCTGGGACTGTCTAGACCCAAGACTGGGCACCTCTACCCTGTCTGCTTCTTACCTTATAGGTGATACAACAAAAAGTCATTATGTATTTGGACAATCTGTATTCCCAGTATACTGTAGTCTCTCTCCTGGATCTGAAAATCCATGGCAAAAGTGAACTGTCCCTCAGGCATCCCATCAGGCTCAGGAGTGTGTATATGCCATGGGGAAATACCAATGCACAACACTTTGAACCAAGGAATACACCTCTCTCTTGCACATATTATCATGGAGATCTTACATTTCCTTTTTTCCCTAACTCTAAAAATACGCATGGAAACTTACACACTGTTTCTGTGCCCCATCTCGGCCCCTTTCCGTTACGCCTGAGGGTCTGTCTCTACCTGGTTATTCATTGAAATAGCAACTCTGCATAATGATACTGGCTTCATATCTATATCTATATCTATATCTATCTAAAATCAAGCAACAAAACTAAAACGCATTACATGGCTTTTGCCTGGATATACAAGCAGAGCAAAAAGGCCAGTTATCCATACCACTTACCTTTTCACTCCTATTGTGAGTGCCCTCCTACAATGGAAAGCTCCAGACAGAACCATTTTTTCTAGCACTCCAGCAGTTCTCATTTCTGGGCAGCAGTAGATAACTGTAGTGAATATATGAGGGGGCATTCTCTTTTTGTGATTCTTTTGAGATTACTGGATAGTTTTTTAGTATTTTCCCTCCAGTATTTCTCAGTTTTCTGCTTAATCACCTCATTACTATATCCTTCTTTATACAGGCAGCCATAAACTAGCAAGTTGTGGGAAAATATGTCCAGTTTCAATCTGTTTGCAATCAGCATCTCATCTTGAGGGAAGATCCAGGTTTTTGGAGACAAACAATTATCATCTTTGTGATTTTAATAGGCCAAAATTACACCCAAGGATGAAAACCCTGTTAAGAACTAGGATACTTGAGACTAGGATCTGTATTTTGCACTGCAAGTTCCACTTTAGCATTTAAAATATTTTCACACTGGCTTATCTGAGTGAGATAGTAAGTCCCTTGGAGAAGTAAAATGATACCAATAATTTGGTTTAACTTTTTACAAGAGGAGTTGTAGAGGATGTGTTTTCTCTGTTTCCTGGGATACTAGAGATTTCATGTAATGGTTCAGCCACACCTGTATTTTCTATTTCATTACAGCACCTAGAATATGCATGAAAAATCCTCATAAATTGTTAAGACATGAACAAGACTTGAAGAGTAACCTCAAGCACGAACATCCTTATCAGGGTCAGATAGAGGTGTACAGAGAAAGCAGAAAGCTTGTCATCTGCATAGGCTTCTTAATGCTGCTCTTGCTTTTCTAAGAAGTCAGGAATTGCATGTGAATATTCTCTTTCCATTTTGGAGCTGAAGTTGCTTCTGTTTTTGGCATTCATCTGATTAAGCTCAAAAGATAATGAATTAGACTATGTGCATAGTTTGCCCTGAAAGCCAATTCAGTGCATTTTAAAATCAGTTTTCATAAGCATTTGCATAATCATAAGTGTGTGACATGTATCAGAACCTCCACCCTCAAAGCTGAACTTAAGTGTGCAGATTGATTTACTAATCTTACTAACCATTTCACAGAGAAATTCAAATTCTTTCAATTCACTTATGAATATTTGCCTAGAATTTTTAAGTATTTTGCAAGTCATAAATATTTTCAGAGAAAAGGACAGACTACTAACTATCTCCAAGGGCATTGATATTATTACCCAAAAAGCTGGTTTAAAGAGTCTTATAAAATAAAACCAGTCTGGATAAAAGGAGAGGGAAGACCTAGAAAAACCTGGTAAGTTATTCTAATTTTAGGTGGTGGGGTTTTTTGTTTAGTAAACCTAGATGGATTTTTCCCATCAATGTATTGAGTTATTTTGAAAATCCAAACTTTTATCATTTACAAAAGGCCCCTTTTATAATTAACAATGTCTTGGAGTGATTCAAGTTAACATTTTTCTGTGAAGACCCACCTCTTGATTGTCTGGAAACTCCTATGTCTATTTCAGTTTATTCTACAGTGAATAAAGTTGGGGGTTTTCTAAGACTTTTTCTTTTTTTTAATAGCTAGTATAGTTGAGTTCTGCCCCCTTCCAACCTGAAGAGTCTTAAATTGTTCAAATTTTTATTGTAGCAAAGCTATTCTCTATCTTCACAAATCTCACTTTTTTTCCCGTAGAACTTCTCAATTTTTGACTTTTTCTGAGCTCTTTCAAACAAAACGGAGTGTCCAAGATGAAGCTATATCATAGCTACACATACAGTGGCATAATGGCATTCACTACTTAGTCATTTACCATCTTGTGAACAACTTGCCTCTTCCTTCCGTTTTCTGAACATTTTTGAGAACCAATACTCCTTGCAGAGCAATCTAGCAGATTTGGAGCCACTTTGCAATGGCAACACCTGCCTAATGGAAAAAGAATCAGAACCGAGTCAGTGTAGTGGTGGGCACTGGCAAAACTTCCTACCTGGATTCCCAGACTTGTTCTTGACCATGATGTAGGAAGATGAGCTGGGAGGGACCTACTACCCACTAGGGCAGGTCTTTTGTTTCCAAAAGGCATCAAGGAATATTAATACCCCATGGCTTGGGAGTGGTAATATCCTAGAATTGCATTAGGAATCACTTTTTAACTAGTCTTGCAAAATTTATTTTTATTGGATATACCACAGTAGAAGACTTAACAAGGATAATGGCCCCTGCTGCAAAATAAGACTGCAGACTTGTGGTTGGAGAGGGTTCCTGCATTATGAAGCCTCTTTAAAGGCAGGATTATTAACTCCAATTCCCTCCCAGGAGGGTGGCTTGCTTCATGACCAATGCTCAGCACAGTTAAGTGGCACAGCTAGAGCTCTTGGCAAAGCAACATATGGTGGTTTTGAGCATTGTAGATGTTTCATTGAGTATGTTTTCCACTCTGCTACCTCACGATACTTCAGGGCACTGCTTGTGTCTGTTTATTATTGCTGTGTTAGTCCTTTAGACTTTTGTTTTCAAATGTTAATTATTTAGAGTATTGACAGCAATTCATAATACAAAGATAGATATACCTGTAAATTTACTTTTTTGAATGTTTCTTGTAATTGAGACTCCAAATTGTGCAAAATCTTTTTGATGACAGACTCTGTCTCTGCTTTCCATCATATTGAGCACTCACAAGCTGGGGACTCTTTGTACAAAGCACCAAGGCCTTGGGTTTATGCCAGCTAGAAACTCAATACACTGTTTGACTGCTTGCCTGTGTTCTTTGTAACAACAGCATTTTCATTTGCACAAGTAGCCTTTACAAAAAAAGCTTGGTTCAGAGGCAGGCAGAAAGATACACAGGCACACAAAGCAATAAAGGCCAGCCACACCGAGTGGGACATGGAGTTAGTACACTGTGTTTTTTTCGGGGAAGTCTCAGGAAAACCCATTGTCATGTTTTCAGCAGAGTCTAAAGAGAAAGTCACAGAACAATCCTTCTGAGTCACCAGTTTCCATTTGCGCAAACCTGGTCTTAAATGAAATGATAGAGACGCAATTAATGATTAATTCAGAAAAGAGACAAGACCTATCAGATTAAACTAAACAGTGGTCAAAATCAGATGGAAAATGCCTCCCCCCAATCCACTAAAAAAAAGAAGAGATAGTGGATCACTTACTACTAAAGCTCTTTGTTACAACTTATTTTCTTACAAATATACATTGCAACCAGTTCAATTAAAAGGATAGATATAGGTTAAAGGTGAAATTGCCTGCCTTGTTTTATCTGAAAATCTCATCTGAAATCACACCTAATTAGCCTAATTATTGCTCTAAGATCTATGAATTGTACAGGTCGAGAATGTGGATTGCATGTTGTAGAGAGATGAGGCACTGGAACAGGGTGCCGAGAAAAGCTGTGAGTAACTCATATCTGGAATTGTTCAAGGACAGGTTGGATGGAACTTGGAGCAGCCTGGTCTAGAGGAAGGTGTCCCTGCCCATCACAGCTGGGCTGAAGAAAATTATCTTTAAGGTCTCTTCCAATCCAAACCATTCTATGCTATTATGATAACTTGTTCGCATTCACAGGACTGATACTAAACTGAAATTGATTGCTTTAGAGGGGGTCTGTGGGGTGCAAAGTGCACTAGCCTGCACTGCTGAATGGAGCAGCTTTCTTCACCAAAGAAGGCAGGTGGTTGTAACACTGGTTCTCTTCCCAAAACTGTGTCCCATTTATTTCTTGAGTATACACTGAAGAATAAGGAAGGAGGATTTTTTTGCTAGGCACTACTTGAATTTTTAAACTTTCCATCCTTAGTACAATTTAAGGGAACAGCTTGTTGTATAAACCAAACAGGAATCTGCAACAGCAGTACTAATGTTAAGGGACATCCTGCCCTGGTAAAAAAAAATGAAGACCTTTGATTTCTTTCAGTAGGCAAAACCACTGAAAAGTGATTCATGCCCAATAAGAAATCTGGCATGAAAAATGGAAATACATGCAGGGCACCACTCTGCTCTGTGGCTGTTCCACCCTGGCTCAGCAGTGTCACTCACAGCAGCAATGTGGCAGCCCCAGAACAGAGAGCTCATCACTGCCTTTGCCTCATCATTCTTGCTCCCTGCAGACATACTTCTTCCCAGGAGCCTTCAAGCTGCCGACATAGTCCCCAGGTGGCCCTGCTACCATCCATAATGGTCAGTCTGACCTACTCTGTGGGTGAGGTGAGAGCTACCCCAAAATGAGCAGAAAGCAAAGTTGGCCTAGCATAATTTTGATCCCTGAGCTTTGTGACATGTATCCTGGATAGGAAACCTTAAGACATTTTTTGAGAGAGCACAGAAAATCCCAGAGCCTCATGACCCTTGAGAAGTCAGGATGGTGACTGTCTTAAGTCCTAAGGCCCAATGGCAGTCACATGAAAGGAGCTGGGTCTCTTGTCTAAGCTCTGTAAGGGACTGGCTTGGCTCCAACCCCATAGAAATCCAGATGCTTTTCAAACCTTCTTCTGATGATTTTTAAATCACTCAGGATAAAATATAACAAGCAAACACTCACAAGTGAGGTAAACTAAAAAAAAATTCAGTGTTACACATGGCCACCCATGTTACACTGGATCACCCAGCCACATATGGACATCTATGAATGAGAAAAGACCTGAAGAGTAAATCATAGCCAACTAAATCAAATGGCACCAAATTCAGTAAAAAAGTGCTATTGCCGGTTCAAAATCAAACTGACCTGTAGCTTTTGACTGCTCAAAAAACCCCATATAGACCTATTCCATCTGCACTGCTGACTTTCTTTCCAACCACCACTTTTTTTTTTTTTTATTTTGAAGTACAAAAAAAGCATAATCTAGAATGCTTGGTCACTGCAGTGTATTTTTATGGAGTTTATTTTTCTTTACTTGTGTCTATGTTTGCAATGATTTGTGAGTTTGAAAAATACCATATCTCTTAATTTGAGTTTGATAGGTTCTCTGTAAAGTCACCACAAAAGAAATGCAGATAATTTATTTTGCTTTAAGCTGATACCCAATAACTTACTCGTGTTCCCTGATAATTGACTGCAGTTTATTTTCTGCTTGGGCAAAACTTTATGTCAAGCACTTGTTTTACTCACTAGATAAGCTTGGTAAATGATCTGATATGATCAAAGCAAGGTAAAGTGAGCAATGATGCTTGTAAGCAAACATTCTAACTGATGTTAAAACTGATGGGTTTTTATTGATGCAAAGCTCATTTTCTTCAAAGCTGGGCTTTCTAGCCTAATGATATTTCCTTCTTTCACCCAAAAAATTGCAGGACTTTCTTCTGTCCTGCCTTTTATATGCATAAAAAAGGAATGCATATGTGATGTAAATGAAATCAGAAATCAAGTCAAAAGCATCTTCATTTGGACCACATGTTCCCTCCCATTTTGGCTTCAAGTAGGGAGCTTGGAGTAGCAGGTCTGCAGAGAGCATATTGATTAACAGCATATATTCTTGTCTTAGACCATAAAAGCACCTATGGTTTACAAAATATCAGGGGTTGGAATATTACTCAGTAATAATAATACCATAGTCCTATTAATGCTACTGTATCAATAACACATAATAATAATAATACCACATAATGACAGAAATGCCAAAAATTAAGAGATCCTGGGAAAAAAATCAATACAAAACTGGATCCCCATGAAAAAGGGACTGACACTGACTGAATATTTAACACATATTTGCACACACATATTCACTCCATGTGGGCTTTCCTAGCTGGTCTGTTCATTCTATTAACACCATAACTGACATTTTCATTAATCATTCAATCCAAAGTCCCATCATTCACCCCTAACCACTCCCCCTAACCCTCACAACCACAAAAAAACCCCTTGAACTTGACCATGAACTTTGACCAATTCACAAGCCCATCCCTCTTAGGAATGCTCCTAATCCTTCTTTCAGTATTATTTCCTGCCTACCACTTCCCACATCACCAATGACAATCAGAGAACTGCCAAACACCTTTCAGCCCTCCAACAAGTAGTCTTCCACTTAAATACAAAGCAGTGATGATCCCACTAAACAAGGGGGGACACAAATGATTTTTAATCCTACACATCACTAACAACACTCCCACTGATAATTAACCTTCTAGGCCTACTAGAGTATACTTTCACCCTCAGCAATCAATCACATTTGCCTGTTATATATTTTACTGTCAAAGTTTACAGCTCTGTGATACACAAGTTACTGAAGGACCCTTTCGGCAAGACTCCTAACCAACTTTCCTTTTGCCAGATGAGAATATCAGCCTTTCAATCTAGCCCAAGCCACGCTCAGCAACTCCTACGCTGTTTTAGTAAAAGTCCTCTTCTGGAGAGAGAAGTAAGAAAACACACAGAAACTAAATACGTGCTTTGGATTTTCTCTTGTGGCAAATGTCCATGGTTTCCCCATTGGCCAAGGATGTTTCCTTTCTTGGAAAATTAGTTTTTAGTTCTTCCCTTTTCATGTGCAAAATAAATATATCTAGCAGTGAGTAAATATATAGCCATCCTGGGGAGGCCTGTGAAATGTTCTCAGTGGTGCTGTAAGCCCATTCATAATGGGTACAGGCAAAATTTCAGGGCAGTACCTGCCAAGTTCCTCTCATGGGCATGACCCATGGGCTCTCAGAGGCAAATTGTGCACTGCCAGCCCTCTGCCAGCCATGCAGCCACAACCTCTGGGCACAGCAAACTGCCAGTTTGAACCTACAGCTTCACTACCTCCCCAGAAAAGTCAGAAACTGATGACTCAGGAAATTTCAGAACTTCTTTCTACCTCTGTGACTTTTTCCATGGCAGGCAGTAATTTCACAGTACTTATATGGTATTAAAGCTTTATTTGGAAACACAACATGTACATCTTCTATTTTAAATAGTAAGATGCTGATCCTTTATTACCAAAGAAACATTCAAGCACAGTCTGCAGCCTCACAGGCAGCTCTAGCAGGTGAGACTGCTTCTCTAGCCCTCTTGGCTTGCATGTGTGTCATTTCAAAGCTATATCCTGAAAATGCCCTTCTAAAGAAGTAACAATATTCAGAAATGTTGCAAGACCAAAGTTCTAATGCGGTTATACTCATAGGAATTGCAGATTTGTTGGCAGGTGTTTTGAGGTTCAATTTAAAGTGTCCTCCAATAACAACAGGATAGAACTGCATGCTGCTTTGCATTTAGATCCAGGTATCTGAAGGTAAACTCCATTTACATTTATGTCGCCTTCTCCTATTCTAGTAAATGGGATTTCTATGCACTTTTTATGGAGAGGTAAAATTTTCTAAGATAAAAAGTATCATGCATGATCAGGAAAGAAATCCTATATATATTCCATAATAATATTCATTTGCATTTCCAAATATCTTTTATTTCAAGTGGCTTTACAAAAGCCTAGTTTTTGCTCAGGCTTAGTCTTTATGTGGACAGGTCATACACATATTTGCAGTGAGGCCTTATGAATTTATTTGCATGGAATATGCAAAATCACAAAAAGGTACATTTAGTGGGCAATGAAGTCACAATTGTGTAAAGGAAACCTTTCTAAGAGAAAGAAGGGATTATATTACTACTGTTGTTTGTCAAAGTAATGTTTTCAAACACTTCCCAGCTATTACTTGCACCCAAGGCTGTTTCAAGGCTGTTTACTTTCAAGTAAAGCCATGAAACGACGATCCCTGAGTCCAGAGGGTGTTGGATCTGGCCTTCCTGTATATTCTCCCATATCACAACATTTGAAGCACCACTTAAATAGCTCATTTTGTGTCATTGACATGGCATCTGCCTATATAATCACCAAGTCACTTTGTGGCAGCTGTCTATTCATTCCCCAGAACATTAAGCTAGCTCTAATCAGAAAGAAAGTAAAATTGATGTAACACTTCAGGCTTCAGCAGCTGGGTCTTCAAATAGAATTCCTGGCAGATCTGTTCTTGTGTGTAACACATTTTGCTGCAGATGTACTGCTGTAGGTAGAAGGGCCCTTTATTGCATAGTTTCTAGCTGGATCTACTAGATCAACTGTTCAAAAGTCAACAGGAGAACATCAGCCAGATAAAGGGCTGATTAAATCAAAGTTAGCCCACTACACACTGAAAATTCTGGTGGACAAGAGAAGTTGAACATATACCCCAAAATTAAAACCTTGATATTGCTTGGTCAAGCTGGAGGAAGATCCTTGGCACATTTGCAGCTTCCTAAGCCAGCAGAAAGATTGACCTGAAATAAATAATTTTATGTCTGCCATGAACTGCACTTAATCAAAAGAAATAAAAATTATCCGTGTTAAACTAATGACCCTTCTTACGTGCCAAAAAAAAATTTTTCTTTTACTTAAGAGCATCAGGTCTTTCCTCTAACAACTAACAGGCTTGGCCTCTGCTGGCAAAGCAAAATAGAAAAAAATAAGATAAAAGATAAGATAAAAGCTAAATCTTTTGCTGTTAAAGAAATCAAAAGAGCGAAATTTAGAGGCCATCATTCATGGCAAGAGGTATATGATGCAGAGAACAACAATGAAGTCCTTTTCTGCAAACTTGTCAGATGCCTGACAGGGGACCCCTGGCAAACCTGTGCACTTGGGAGGTGTGCAGTCTGTTCATCAGCTTTGGAAGCTATTTTGAGACAGCCATGTGTCTCCAGGTGGCCACCATCCCAAGAGCAGATTTCCATCAGAACTGAAACACTTCGGCTCTTCAGCAGCCTCTGGAGGCAGCCTCTGGATTTGTCCCAGTGTGGGCTTCCAGGGGATGGTGGGCACCCTGCTGCGGGGGGTTATTCCTCTGTGTGCTGTGGCTGTGGTTTACTAGAAGCCTTTGCCTCTCTTGTTTCCATGCCAGGCTGCCCTTCAGAGGCTCATCCACAACCAGAGGCATTTGTCACACACAGGAGCAGAAAGCAGGTCTTGTCTTCTCCTGTGAAGTGCCTCCTGTGACCCTAATGTCATGTTCATTGGGACAATAGTTTCTGGTGTTGACTCATTTAATGCATCCAACATTTTATTCATGTTTATATTTAATGTTAGTGTGCAAGAGTAAAAATAATAGCTAGAAAACAGAGGTCTGTATATTTATTTAGATCATTTGAGCTCTTGCTCAATCATTGTGATGTTTGATGCACTTTAGGGCAGATATTATAGCAACATATTGATTTCATCCAGGTATTGTGAAAGGGTGCTAATATTTTTCTGCAAGATAAATTTCTTGAACACTTTCAATACATTGACAAAAGACCTAAAAAATGAAAATGCCCTTAGGACTAAAGAAACAGACAGCTTGAACAGCAGGTTTAATGCTTCTCTTTCTGATATGTATTGCAATAGTCCAGGTGCTACATTCCAACTTGTCAACAGACAGAACTTTACAATGTATTTAAAAATCAAACTTTTACTATTTCCATCAAGAGTCAGAAAGGCCTGTGAATTTCTGTATTGCGCATAAAACTTTCAAAAGGTAAGCATTCATTCTGAAGGACTAATTCAACATATTATCTGACTAATTTCTGTATTATACAATACTGAAAAATATTATATATA
>VWZU01019329.1:74720-92029 GCA_013397095.1 Sterrhoptilus dennistouni | reverse complement strand
ACAGCGCCTCGTGGCCAGAAGGAAAAAACATCCCCGTAAATCTGCACAACAGGCGGCTCCCAAAAAATATGTGTTAGCGTAGGGATGGAGTCACTGCTCGCGTAAACTGCTTGGCGTCCACGAGGGAAGACTTGTTGATCCTTCTAATCTGTTTTAAATCCAATGCTTCACTCTCCTAATCTGTTCTGGAAGCCATTTTAAAATAAATCACTTAAGGTTCATTTCGGCACGCAGAAGACTCTTGTTCCGTGTAACAAATATTTTTAAAGTCTTCATTACTAGTTTAAAAGAGAAAATGCTAGTGAAGTATGTTTCTCGCTTTGAATTGGAGGGACATTTGTTCCTCTAATGACTTCAAAATGTACTTACTTGATAGTCTTCACGTCTTCGCTTAAGATAGTTACATTGGAGGTGTAAGAATACCAGTAGTGTGATTATCAAGCTGTACTTGGTAAAATGTTGGAGTCATGTAGATGGTTTGATAACCTAAAATAGTAAGATTCTTTCGATTTTGTAATGTCCAGCGTGTCATCCTGTGAGGAATGCTCCATGGCTTTGATCAGGTCATCCTGCTTTATTTTGGTTAATAGCACAAATACATGGTGTAAACATGTAAGGACTAAAACAGTGCTGAGCTGTGTGTGAAATAACACAACTTTATATTACAAAGTTAGAAATGGGACTACTGAGGGCCAGCAGAGGGCTTTGAAGATGGTTAAGGGACTGGAACATCCTGTCCTGTGAGGAAAGGTTGAGGGAGCTGGGCCTGTTCAGACTTAATAAGAGGTGGTGAGAGGATGGGGCCAGACTCTTTAATGGTCCCTGTGACAGGGCAGAGGGCACAGAAACACAGGAAGGTCCATCTCAATATGAAAAAAAAATCGTCACATTGGGGATGACTGATGGCTGAAACAGACTACTCAGAGAGGTTGTGGAGTTTTCTTCCCTGGAGATATTCAAAACCTGCCTGGACACAATCCTGTAGAAACTGCTCTGCGTAAACCTGCCTTAGGAGAAGGGGGTTGTAGTAGATGATCTCTAGAGGTCCTTTCCAACCCCAGCTGTTCTGTAATTTTGTGAAATTTTGATTGCAGATATGTAAATCATTTGTTCATTAAAAATTAGTTGGTGTTTCAGTCTGCTTTCTCATTTATTTTAGGTGACAGCCAAGGGAAGTCTAGGCGTCCTATGCTCAAGTGCGTATAGGCCTTAAAATTACACAGCATTCAGATATAGTAGAGCAGTAACACAAATAGCTAACCTTAGCCCCACTGACACTTGAAAACAGCTAAAGGACTGGGATGTCTTCAGCCTAGAGAAGGAGGGATTTAATCAGTCTTCCATTGGTGGGAAACGACTTACAAAGAAATATGCAGGTGTACTGTTTGCAAGGGACCGTGGTGGCAGGGCAGGAGGTTGTGGGAATGAGGTACTTCAGGGAGAATTGTGTGGCTGTAGGAAAAATGTTCTTGGATGTTAGAGGAGTTAACCATGGAAAGCTTGCCAGTTGAAGTGATGGAGTCACCTCAGAAGCCACCTGAGGACGTGGCTTCTCAGGGTCATCTCTGAGGCATTGTGTTCTTCAAAAGGTGGGACCAGTGATCTTCAGAGGCCCTTGGCAATGTAGATATGTTCTGCAGGGGTGCACAACTGTCTCTTGACAAATTCTAAGCAGGGGATTGAACCATAAATGCGTTGTCTCCAGTTTGACTTCAAGGGTATTAAGTTTCCCTTTTTGCCAAGTTCAAGGTCACAGAGTTCAGCAAACCTTCAGGAAAATCTGGAGCTGATTCAGCTGCAGAAAGAAATGCTGTTACCATTTTATTTGAATTGAAAGGGGTTCTGTTTTGACTTGGATGGGGAAACTCAACTAAGTTAAAAGGAGATTTGTTAAATAAATAAATAAAGTTATCAGATGGGTTTTTTTTCACTGCACTGCAGTAGAAAACCGTGTCTGTTCTCACCAGACAAGGGTGGTGGAGTGTGAAATTTTCCTCACTGTGCTGGTGCATTTTAACTTAATCTGTAGGCTGTTAAACAATAATGGAGAATAAAGAAAATTCATTTCATGTTTTCTACTCAACTTCTTGCCTCAAAGTCTTTGTAATTATTTTTATCTGTAGTTATTTGCATGCAACAGTAGTTGGCAGCAAGAATAGTTTTTAAGCATCCTGATTGATAGTGTTTCATACGCACTGATTGTCAGCACTGTGAGGTTTTGCAGGAGAATGCAACTTTTCAAGTCTCTGAAATCTTTAAGATTCTGGTACCTCATGATGCTCTTTGTAGCACACTTAATAATTTTCTCAAATTTGTCACTTCAAATGCTTTCTGAATTTTTAAACTGTAGTCTTTGTCCTCGCTTGAAGACAAAGGGGTTTGAATCTGCCATGAGGAGTGTCCTGTTGACTGACCTCTGTGGAAGTGGCTGTAGATAAAGGTTTTACACTTCTTGGTGTGTGTCTGTCCCCTGAGGTGCCGCTAAGAGTTGTTTTTGCTAGGACAAATGTTAATTTTCTGTGAGGGAGGATAGCATATGGAATAAAGTTGCAGTACCTAAATGTCTATATTGCAACCTGTGTATGACCAGCAGGGCCAGGCACTTTTGCCCACTGTAAATAAATTCCATCACACTACAGGCTGTTCTTTAGTAATGCTGGAGACAGACAGTCAACTGAATAAGTGAACTGAACCCTAACTATATGTAAAACCACTTTTAAAATTCACATATCTGACATATGCATTTTTAACTGGAGATGAGATAGCTTGCTGTCTGTGCCATATGTATGGCCTTGTGGTTTTGGACCTACTTTGCAGCAGTTTCTAGTGCTGATGTTGGCATGTTGTTTGTGCCTCATTGGAAGTAATTTATTTAGGTAAAATAGAGTGAAAATGTCTTTTTAATAGTTCTAGTGAGAGATTGTCAGTGTTTGTGAAAATCAGAATGTACAGGCAATGTTTCAAAGAAATAGTTTATTGTAGCTGAGTAGTAAATTCCTTGGGTTTTTTAAATAAATGCAGTGATTTATTTTTTCAAAATTAGTTATTTATTATCCAGGGTCAGTTTTTTGATTAAACAGAAACCTGATCAATGGTAAAAGTTGCTATAATCCTTGAAGTGTTAATTTTGCAATTCGATTAACAATTTCTTAGTAATCATAAGGGTTAAATTTTACTTTTGTTCTACATAGAAATATTTCTGTGTGCAACATACTTTTTTTGGCTCTCTCTACTCAAAAAAATTATTTGAAATAATAACAGCAAAGATACATATTTTACCAGCCCACTGGTAGGAATGTCACCCTAGGAGATTGTGCTGCTGTATTGAGATTAGCATCTGCTGCATTGTCATTTGGCTGCTATGTTTTAATTAGAATAGTTCTTTCTGGATGTGTGCTTTGGGCTGACTCATATCACCATTTTTTTTCTGTGGTCTTACTGTTTGTGGTTCTGATGCAGAACCTCATGCAGAAATTAAGTGGTTGTGGAGGCTCCACATGTGTCTCTTCAGAGGTACCAACTGCTGGTGGCCAAGGTGGCTCACCAGTTTGTGAGGCAAATATGAATTACAGCTTAATTCGTAACAAAAGTTGGTATTAACTATTGGTGTTCCTTGGCATGCTGAATTGTAGTTTCTACATGCGTAGCAGTTGTTTCACAATCCATCATCTTACCTGTTGTAAGGAGAACAAGAATTTCAAGAAGGATCAGCAGACAAGTGTGGGTGGCAAAATACACATCCAGCTAATTTTAGTGTGAATCAGAACATCCAAGGTGCCATTACATGAGCATTTTCTCTCATAGCAACTTCTCCCAAGTTCCTAACCCAGTGCTGTTGCTTTGGTGCACTGTCAGGGTGAGTAATGCACTGTTGGAGGGCCATGCCATGGGTGACTGCCATGATTTTTGTTAAAACGAACCCAGCAAAGAAGGCATTAGTTAGCAGGTATTATAGCACTCATTAATGGAAAGAGACAAGTTGTAGGAAGGACATTCAGCACACTAGCTACTCCACTGCTCTGTTGGACACTTGAATGTGTCATGCTAAGGCCGTCATCTAGGCTGCTTTACACCCAAGAACCAAAAATAAGCACCTCTAGATGTTAATTCGTCCTATATGCTTATTTATGCATTGTTTGCTTACAAAGTAGGCTTTGCTGTTTGACATTGGCATCTGAAATTGAGTTTGGGACACAATGAGAAATAGCTTACTATAGTTAAGGGTTACCTTGCATATGCACCTAATGCATGTTTAGGGGATTGTTCATATAAGAATTTTTCACAGAGAACAAGTGCTTCATATGTTAATACCATAATCTAGTTTGTTTTGTAGTGGGTTGTTTTGTTGGGCTTTTCTTTCAGGTAAACAGGCCTTTAGGTAAATTTTTTATTGACATATCATATCATATCATAAAAGGAGGGACAGCTTATATGAAAAACCTTGTTGAAGCAGAGAAATGTTTTCATTACAAAGCATTATTTTGTTCAGTAGATGATTTCCATGTATTCTAAGCTAGGCTCTGTGTTGCACCACTGTTAAAGGCTGAGAATTCATAGATGTATCTGTTGCTGCAACCGTTTGTTAATTTCCCATGATATTTAAGGTGGGAAGTGTAAGTCTTATCTTTTTCTTTTAGGTTGACAATTGCATTTTTCGCACTCTCTGGTCTGGATATGTTGGATTCCTTAGATGTGGTGAACAAAGATGATATAATAGAATGGATTTATTCCCTGCAGGTCCTTCCCACAGAAGACAGTGAGTGAGTTTTTAGTTTTTTTACTGATATTAACATTTTTACTTTTGCTTTGTACTTGGGGAATAGTGGATGGCTCTTGTTTTTACAAAATACAAAGTTGACCTTCCTAAAGTGCAATCCTGATAATTTCAGGTAGTGATATTGAGCAAATCTTGGATATAAATCCCTCACAAGTAATAAAGCTATGAAAAGCAGGAATTAATTTGAAGATAAGCCAGTATAAAATAGTATAATAAAGCTACATCTTTAGGCATTTCAGAGGAATATGTCACCTGGTTCTAAAAGAAATGTATGTGTTACGAAAGTATTACAAGTCTAATAGTGATCATGTTGACTTCCACTCCAATGCCAGGAGCTGTGGTCACAGATGTGGTTATTTACAACAGCTTTTGGAGACTTGGAGGTGTAAGGGTGAGAAACAAAAAGAGTAAACACAGTCCTTGGTTGATGTTCTTTAGGTATGTGAAGGTTAAATTTACCCAAGGTTTTAAGAAGGAATAATGCTTCTGCTGAATCCGAGCTGTCCTCAGATTAGAAGGTGCATAGCAGAAAAGCTGGTGAGGTAACTCGCAGGAAATGTCTCTTTCCTGGTTGGTTTGACAGAAGTTAGGGAGGTGCTGTTCCTGTGGGCTGGTTGGTGTTGACAGTTTTTCCTGTGGCAGCCCAGGTGAATGGTTGGTAGCACTAGAAGGAGTTGGGAGGGAGAAAGACGTGGGTGAGGCATGCTGCTCTGTGACAGAAGGTGCTGGCATGTTAAATGCTGGTGTGGGCGTAGCTCCAGGCTGGTGGTCTCTAGAGAAAAGGCAATTCCATTAGCCTATCTGTAAAATCATGAACACGTACTTTGGATGGACGTAGAAAGAAAATTGTGTGTTTCCTTCTATTATCTATTCTAATTACATACAACAAATTAGATCTCAAATCAGTTTTATGAAGAAGTCAGGACTGCTGATGCTTAATTTTTGCAGTAATAAAAAAATCCTTTTTCTAACTCCAGAGATTTAGAAACCATCAGATCTACCACAGGAACTAGTTCTGATAGATTTATCTTTTCTTGTATTGTATTCCAGGATTGATTCTTGAAAATTAGGAGTTTGAATTACATAAATATTTCTACAAGGTTTTTTAATGATTAGAAGGTTCCTGTGCCTTACTGTTTAGAAATTTTTCCACAGTGTAGATGCTTTGTTTCTAGGAGTTGTTCACTCTTTGACTTTTACCCCAATCTTTAAGACTGAATTCCAAAAGAACAAGGAAGTTTGCAAGAAGACAGATTAGAGCAGGAATTTCTGTTTGTTTGTTTATCTTTGATGGTATGCAGTAATTCTCTGGGGCTTCTACTTTGCCGGTGTTTAGGGTATTGCCATTGTCTAGAGCTTCCTAGAGAGGGCAGTAAAAATCCCAGCATGCAGATGTGGAGGCTGACAGCTCAGCAGAGTGCTCCTTTTTTCTAGCTATTATCCCCTCAAAACTGAGAGGAGTTTTGGGGAGGGCACTTTTGGCAGCACACTCTGTGCTTTCCAAGTAATAAATCTCTGCTTTTCAGTAGAAGAACAAGCTTCCCTTCAGTCCTGTATTTTTGTATCATACTGCAATAACTCCTGTTCTTCTTATGCTTTTGGTGATAATGCTGCTCTTATCTGGTCACTTGATCACTAAAACTTCAATGTTTGTATCTAATTTTTGCTTTTTCTGTTGGGCAATAGAAAGTGCAAAATGTAAATGATGCTGATAGGAGCAGGTTGTGTATTGAATGACTAAATGTGAAGAAGGAAACACCTACACTGTGGTAGTGTCTATTTTCAGTAAAATGTATTGGCTCTCTGTTTTTTAATCCTGGGTGGGTGCAATGCTAATTGGCAGCCTCCCAGTAGCAGAACTCCTACTGCCTCTTTCAGCCTCTTTGAAGAAGTAATTAAACTGTGGTAGGCTACAGCACTAAAGTTTTTGGTTTCAGAGTTCTTGTGCATCTCCAGTTAAAGAGGAGATTGCTAGCTTGGTGGATTGGAATCTGTCCAGGTTAAAAAAAACCCGACCAAAACCAAGAAAGCACAACATCTTACTTTTAAAGAAACATGCTATTTTTTCATGCATTCTGATAAATCTCTCTTTCCACGTAATATTGGTTTTTAAAATTTTAGAAATTTAAATTAAAATACTGTTTTATAATCATGAATTCCACCAATCTAAAGTAATTGCATTGTATTCAATAAAAGTCTTCACTAAGTTTGGCTCTGGGACTGAAAACCAGTTTAAAAGCTACATTTTAAATGGGAATATGTTTTTACAGAATTTTGGGGTTTGTTCTTGATTGTGTCTGTGGTTGAATTTCTAAAATTAATATCAGTCAAAAAGAAAATTCCTGTAATTCTTATTAGAAAAATAAATTTCTCTGCTTTTCATGTTTGTCCCTCCAGAAGTTCCTTTATGCGCAGCACTTAACTTGATTTTAGTTGAGGCATTTTTTTAAGATGGTAAATTTAAATTGTTTTGAGAACTACTGCTACCTTACAGTCTTTTTTCCAGTGGATGGGAGACAGAGCAGTTGGTGCTCTGCAAACTTAGTATTTGTTTATTTTAATCAATAACTCTTATAGTAGGTGTACTGGCTGGGCTAGAGGGGTTTTTTTCATAGTAGCCTCTAATCTACTATGAATTCAGCCTAGTACTTAAATAATGTTTTAGTGTTTCAGCTGTTGCTGAGCAGTGCCAGTCAAGGCTGGCTCTTTTTTGCCTCCTCTGCACTGCTTTTCCCCTGGCAGATACAGCAGGGGGCACAGCCAAGACAGCTGCCCCAGGCTGACCCCAGGACTGACCGGAGGGACACTCCACACCATCTGACATCATTTTCAGCAGTAAAAGCTTGGGGAAAGAAGGAGAAAGGGAGCAATATTTGTGGTTCTGGCGTTTGTCTTCCTGAGTAACCCTTGTACTTGCTGAGGCCCTGCTTTCTAGGAAATGGCTATACACATGCCTGGCTGATGGAAGTAGTAAATTAATTCCTAGTTTGCTTTGTTGTGTGCCCACAACTCCTGCTTTACCTATCAAACTGTTTCTGTCTCACTCTGTCAGTCTTCTCTTCATATCTCTGTTTTCTTGTGTCAACTGCTGGTTGGAGTCAACCCACCACAGCAGTGTTACAGAACCTGGTAGAAAATTCAGGGTTTGATGGCTTAGAGCACTTCTTAGATAAAGTGTTTCAATATCCTATGATAGTTTTAAGTGACATGTTCATATTTACTGATACATAATATATCTGATGGCTAATGATAGCTTCACTTCAAAGGTTTGTACCTTTGAAATTTTATGAGAAACTAAAGCTCACTAATGCTGAAGTCGTGAGATCATGATCTGCTGAGTAAGAAAGCAAACATAAGCTCTGTCAGCCTAATCAAAATACACTCAAGGAAGCTGAAGATAAGGGTCTGTCAGGGTAGACTGTATTCTTCTGTGGGTTTATTGTAGCTGTGGTTCAAACAAATTATGTCCTTTAGGTACCACAATTTTAGCACAAGTCTTCCAGAGACTGGCTCAATACCCGTTCTAATTTGGAGGGTACAGCATATCACATGTGCAAACTGACCCTCACACAGAAGTACATTCTTAGCTGAATGCTTCCACTTACTGCTGCCTTCTGCTTGTTTAAAGGGCCCTTGTCTTCTATAACTCATGCTAAATAGTTTGGCTTTATCTTGCATAGATTTTGGGCATTGTTACCTTACTTTCCCTTTTAGTGAATGCTTTGCTTAGGTGCATAGCTACCATAGCTACCAGTGTTTTTGTTTTCTTTGTGTGTTCACTGAGAGAAGACCTAATGTTTTCTTTTAGAAAGAAGTTGAAATCTTAAAAAGTGGTTTTTTTATTTTTTCATTTTGAGGAGGGTAATGTTCTTTTACAAGCCTCAACCAGAAATGATACATTTTTAGATTAACGTGTTATTTTTTGAAGTGTTAGTGAAATTGGGAAACAGCTGACAAAACACCCTCTTTTAACTAGTTGCTTGTTCTTAAGATCCTTATCATGTCAGTGTTTTACTGTTTTTCCTCTCATAGTGCAACTCCTTGACAGAATTTAAAGTCTATTTTAACTACCTAAAGTGCAACTCAGCAATTTAAGAAAGATGTATTCCAGTTTATTGCAAGTCACGTTGAGAGCCTGCTCAGCACTTTTAGAAGAAAGTGAATCCAGAACTTTGTACTCAAGTAATCTAATTACACAGAGGAAGCACACTGCTTGGCCATATTCATCCACCATCCTCCCCCAAAGGGGCAGTGGTATTTGTTTGACCCTGCTTGAGAGCTTGCTGTAGTGGCAGAAAACGACACATTTATTTATCTAACAGAGGTTAGCTTTGTGTTGCATTGGTGAACTGTGTTGATTGGGAGTGCCAGTGCCAGCCCACTAAGGGAGAGGGAAGAAAATTGTACTTTTTGACAGCTACATGCTTCACTAGCTTTGCTATACTATGAAAAGGAACCAAAAAGAAGGGTGAAACGTATTTTATTTTTCGATCTGAAGCCCCAGGACCCATGGATACCAGAATGTAAATCAGTAGGCTGCGTGACAGACCTAAAACATTTCTATCAAAGTCTAAATTTAGATTTGTATTAGTGATACTTTCTTCTTATGTGGCAGTACTGAAAGAAATTTATAAAATGACATTGACGTTTAAAAAATCATTGGTACATGTGAGCTTTCTGATCATGAGTTTCTTGAGCAAAAATACAAATTTTCTTCCAGCATAATTTTCTTTTATGGCTACTCTTGAAGTATTTATCTGGATATGTAATCCATTCTAGAGAATGCAGCTTTGCATTTCATGACATCCTCTAGTGTTTTGATTTACAAGATTTACTAAATTACAAGCTCTAGTTTGGTGAGAAGAACTTATGTTTACTTTTATCTGGATGTACTGACTGAGTCAGCCTATGCTAAAGCCATGTTTTTTTAATATATTATAAGATTTAGTAATGTATGTAAATTCCTGTGCTTAGCAAAAGGAGACAAGCTTTGCAGCCAGAAGACTGCATGGGTAATCTGAATGTGAAAAAGGAGTGGTAAAAGTTTATCAGTCCTTCCATGCAAGAGAAATCATAAAATATAAATTAAATTAAATTACAGCCCTGTCTGTAAAAGAAGGGCTCTTAGAATAAGTTGTCTGTGGTCATCACTTGAAGCTCTTTTACATATTTTAAGGACTTTCTGGCTTAAGGACACATAAGTTACTTTTTTTCTTTTTTTTTTTTTTTTCACAAGATAGTTTCTGTTCTTAATTTAAGCATGAAGTCTTTTGGTTTTGGAAAAGGGTCAGTTTTCTTTAGTTGTCACATGTAAAAAGTTTTACCAGGTGTGTTATTTCAGCTTTGAAACCACCACAAATAGTTACACAGCAGTTAATGAAATACTTGTTACTTTTTGCTCTGTCTTTAGCTCCTGCAGAAAGTGGCTAAGTAAGGTTGATGGTGGAAGTGAACACCAGGTGGTACCGTTTCACAGCTGCATTTGAACTGATGCACAACAAACTGCTGGAGCTGAACTGGCCACTCCAGCAGTTTTTTCCCAAGGGACATAAGCTGTGATCACATCCTTTTAATTTGGGTCTATTTCATTTTTAATTCTGTTTCTGATTTTGACAGCCCATTTTTGGTTCAGGAAAGTGAAGAGCTTCATTAGCAATTCTAAGCTATTACATAAAACAAGAAGTGCAAGTACTTTGCAATAAGATAGTAAAGCCAACTTTATAGAAGATGAAATTTCACATTGTAAAGTTTCTTTCATAAACGGAAAGACAGTCATTTCCTGTGACTCGCCTTTGGTTCTCATTTGATTTTCAACTTGTGTGTTCACAGGATGCTAAAAAACCATTTTGAGACACTACATCAGTGTTCCAGAGTCATGTGGTTAAAAACAAGTAGTTTTCACTTCCTGTTTTAATGCTTCCTTTATCAACTCAGAATTCTATTTTTTACTTCACGTATTGTGACTAGAGATGTAGCAATTCACTTGTAATGCTGAAGGTCTAGGAAGAATCTGTTGCAGGTACATTATTGCATTTGAGATAAAATTCCCTGCAAAATTTGCCCTAAAGAGCATGCTGGTTTTCCATTTTTCCTAGGAGCCAGTGTGTGAAGTTTAGAGTGGGAGATGAGAAGTACTGAGAGAAAATGTCAAAATAGATTTTAATTCATAGCAATACAGTTAAAAATCCAACTTTAAATCCAATTTTAAAATTACAGATGCTGTTTTCTATTTTATAAAAATTTAGTAGTCAAAGAAAGGTTTTAAAATATTGCATGAAAATTGAACATCTAAAGGGAGTAACAGATCATGATCATTTATGTACTTTGTTTTTAATCTATTTGTATAGCATCTGTGAATTTGGAAGGTGATCAAAGTGACCCACTAACAGCACACAAACTTGGATTTCAGGCTGCCATTTCTATGTTGATAGTGAGTTGCAAGCTACACTCCGAAAGGCCAGTGATGAAGATTAATATTTCTGGAATGAATCCTTCCATCTAGCAACTGTCAGCTGAGTTCTGTTCTACTGCAGAACTGTCTTAATTGTAGCCTGTTTCCTCTGCAGCAGGCCAGAATAGCTGTGTTAGCAGCATAATAACTCTGTTCCAGATGAAGTGTTTCCACACTAGTATAATTTCAAAGTGAGTGTTCTAGTTTGCTTAAGACACAGATCCATTTTTACTGAAAATGAACTTGAATGGTGGTTTTTTTTCCCCACCATGTCACCTAGGAAATCTGGGGCTTACAAAGCAGGAATTCTAGGCCTTCTTTTACTGATTTGTTCACATTGTGTGTGATGCTTTTTTGGACAGTGTCCTTCAGGACCTTAGATTGGTCTTTAAGACTCATTTTATTTTTTGTACTTCCCACAGGCTGAGGCAACGTGAAATACAAGTTTTTGACTCTGCAAATGAGCAGGAAAATGTTCTCTGCTGAGGAGGTTTATATTATAATAAAATAAAACAGTTATTAATTTCTTTTTCCTCTGTGTGGATCTGACTATGGCACACCAGCTTTTAAGCAAGATGAAGTTTTTTTGTTACATGTGTGGAATCATTGAAAAGTACTTTTGACTGAACTGTGGAGGAAGTGGAGAATTGCAGATGCTTCACTCCATGTCAGTTAGATCCAAAGACTTGTCTCACAGAGAAACTTGGATACTTCAGGCCAAGTTGGAATTCTTAAGCTAATAAAACCTTTCTAGTTTAAATTTTGCATATATACAGAGTAGATTTAGAATTAGAAGGTAATATGCTGCTAAATTACACCAGAGCTTGTAGACCACATTGCATAGTGATGTTACTTAGAGCTTTCAGCTTTATAACTATTCATTCTTACTTATTCTGGTGCAATTTTCCCTGATATCCATGAGGATTTTTTAGCTTAAAGGCTCAAAAACTTAAAAGAGGTGAGGAGAATTTAAGAACACGCTGCTGTAGATTGACTGTGGCATTCATGAGGCTTTTTGTTTCAGACACTGAGCAGTAAACAAGTGAGGTTTTGCCTTGCAAAAGCAGGGTTGAGCCCTGCAAAGCTGTCCTTAGCTCTTGACAGTGTGTGGTTCACACTTCTATGTGCTACAAGATGGGGTACTGTAACGCATTTGAAACAAATTACACTGTTTCACTGACAGAAATGTTTGATAGCTACAATGTGCTTGAAACTGCGAATTGTTTGCCCTTGAACATGTTGCAAAGTATGTTGAAACAGTTCTGCTTGGGAACAGACGGCATTACCAGTCAGGAATCCGGAGAGAAATAAAAAATATGTTGAGTTTGGCCATTTTCCCAGGAGAGCAGTCAGTCCTTTTATCTTTTTTTCTTATGAACATGGAAGACAAGTCTGTGGTGATAAAAACTGTATTTCCACCAAATTACAAAAAAAACCAACCAAACAAACAAACAAAAAAACCTGATGCTTTGTATTTTGTCACTACAGCAATAAATAAGTTAAATTTACTTATGGTTTTCTTTTTTTTTTTTTTTGTTAATCAGAGAGATAACAAACTAAGGTGGGAACTGAGAGATACTTGCACACTTTATTAAGGTTGTGAATTGTGTTGAACTAACGGGTCTTGATCTCATTAGAGAATTATGGTTTGTAATAAATGCTTCAACATAATAAGTTAGTTGAGTATTGTTTTAATCTTTTCCAGAATCAAACATGAATCGCTGTGGATTCAGAGGTTCTTCATATTTAGGGATGCCATTCAATCCCTCCAAGGTCAGTTAAGAATGTGTATGTGAAATGTTTTCAATTAGGCATTAAATAATCCTGTGTCTTTTTTGTAATATTAACTTAATTACATAATTACAGAATGTCGGGAACGCAGGGAATTTTGTACTGTTAATACTGAAATGTTTGCAGAACAGTTAAGAAATGTGCATAAGAAACATACTAAAATGATATCTACAACTTCAGTTCTCACAGCAGTGAAGAAACTGACATACAAATTGTGGCTTATCTCAGTAGAGTCTCCTCCTTCTCTGGTCTTTTACTAACAAAGGAAAACTTCCCTAGCTGAAGAATTGTCATGAGGTGGAGAAGGGCAAAATAGCCCTAATTAAGTCATGCGGAATGTGCTGTTCTTTATGTCATAGAAAGGCTGGAAATAGCCCTTAAGATCATCTAGCTCCTATCCCCATGCTGCAGGCAGGGACACCTTCCACTAGACCAGATTGCTCAGGACCTCATTCAGCCTGGCCTTGGATGCTTCCAGGGATGAGGATTCCACATCTCTGGACAATCTGTTCCAATGCCTCACCACCCTCACAGTTAAGAATTTCTTCCTAATACATAATCTAAACCTGCCCTCTTTCAGTTTGAAGCCATTCCCCTTGTCATGTCACTTCATGCTCTGGTAAAAAGTCTCTCTTCGTCTTTCTTGTAGGGTCCCTTGAGGAACTGGAAGGCCACAATTAGGTCACCTCAAAGGCTTCTCTTTTCCAGGCTGACAAATCCCAGCTCTCATAACCTTTTCCTATAGGAGAGGTGCTCCAGCCCTCTAATGAACTTAGCGGCCTCCTCTGGATGTGTTTCAGCAGGTTCCAGTCCTTTCTGTGCTGAAGACCCCAGGGCTGGCCACAGCATTTCACATGGGGTCTCACCAGAGGGGAGCAGAATCCCCTCCCTCCCCTGCTGCCCACGCTGCTTTGGATGCAACCCAGGACATGTTTGGCTTTCTGGGCTGTGAGTGTTCATGGCCTGGTCATGTCCAGCCTCTCCTCCACCAGAGCTCCCAAACCCTTTTGCTCTTGATGACTTTTTCTCCCAGTCTATACCCTTCTAGTCTGGGGATGTCCTGACCTGGGTGTAGCACATTCCACTTGGTGGTTTTAAATCTCATGAAGTTCTCATGACCCACTTCTGGAGCTTGTCCAGGTCCTTTGAGGAAGGTGAATCCCATCTGATGCCAGTACGTCTGGTAAAGTCTTGGCAGTGACACCAGCCAGGGAAGTATTTATAGACTGGGCCGGACTGTTTCTTCCAAAGTCTGTGTCTGCAACTGCAACTGGTATTTCTCTTCCTGTGTTGAATCATGCATGTTTGATTGCATCTGATACCCACCCAGACTTGGGCAAGGCTCTGTTCATCCCTGTTTGTCATGACCATAAGAAAGGATGATTTGAAGCCCAGTGAACTGAGGTTCAAGAGAATTAAACTTTCAAATTGCCCTCAGGTAGAGCAAATTTTGAGAGGAAACCTCCAGATGGGGTCCCTCTAGAAAGCAAATTCAAGCACCCCCTCCCCCAAATGGTTCAGGAAAATATTTCCTTAGGGAAAAGTGGAAAAATTTGTTTATTCAACAAGCAATGTGTTCACAAGCATAAAAAATGAATAGTATTAAACAATAAAACCGCTTGTCGTTCTGAAGAGAGATGGTAAAACTAGGAAAGTCCTTGCCCTGGGTTGTAGCTCAGCTCTCTCAGTCTCTCATCAGTCCCTNGTTTTCAGTCCAGAACAGGTTTAAACAGTTCCAAGAAAAAGAGAAAAAAAGAGTCCGGGGAATGTCTCTGCCTCAGCTAGATAAAAAGTAACTAAAAAGCAAAGGAGAGCTCTCTCTTGCTGTCTGTCCATAGACAGCACAGTTCAGGAGCAGAATGTGGAGGAGTGAGTGCAGTTTCTGAAAACAAACTAAGCACTTCTTCTTTCCTCTCTTTTGCTCTTGGAACCAGTCTTAAATGCGTAGAACTCAATATCCAGCATAATCAGTAAATTGGGGATACAAGCATCACAAAGTCACCCAGGACACATATGAAAAGAAAATGCCTTTAATAAAAGACAGAAATTGGGTTAGTAGAGGCTGGTGTAGTGTTCTCACAGATTTTTCATCCACTTTTCGGTGTGACTGGATTCTTCATGCTCAAACACAGAACAGAACTACTGTACTTTTTTCACAGTCCTTTCTGCATACTGGCCTCTACTTTCCTTTTTCAGCTGTATCACGCCTTTAGCAGCTCTACAGTGTAGTATGTTAAATCAGTGTCACTCTGATTTTTTTCAGCCTTCTGATGTTTAAATTTTGTACTAGAGTTTTCTCATGCATTGTAACATAAACAAAGAGTAATGTTTAGAGAATTGTGCATTCCTTCCTGGAGGAAGGACAAATTGATAGACTTCTGGTTTGACCAGTGGGGTCAAAGAGGTGTCAACCTCGTCCTGCAATCCCTTATCAAACTCCAAAAACTATTTAAACCCTAATCCCAAAATAAACTTTCTTCTTTCTCGTTCTCAGAACTGAATGGTGTGAGTGTAGTTTTTTCATGTCTGTCTGGTGACAAATAAGTACATACTTTTGGAGATGTTTTTCAAATCCTCCAGTGTATGAAGCTAGAAGAGTTTATTCTGAACATAGTTCTGAGCTCTTGTAAAGTGCCATGAAGACAAAAAGTCTATAAGATTGGCAAAGCATTGTTTTTCCCTCACAGCACTTTCTGGTGTTTTAATTCAATTCTCAACTTCCAATAGTATATACTTCATACTGAAATACTATGTTTACTGGAAATAATATTGCAGTCCATTGGTGTCTTAGGATGTGTTGGCCAGTATACATATGGGATAAAGATGTGGAATCATGTTACCTGTAGAAATTAGCTACAAGGTCACTATCTCTAGAAAATTGTTTGCACATGGATGTGGTTTTTATTCAAGCATTGCAGTACTTTTTTCATTGTATCTGCATTTGAGAGATTGCATCTGTTTGAGGTATTTGCAAAGAAAGGTTTAAAGCATTTCCAGCACTGTTGCCTGAAATGTTCTGAAATAACTCAGAAAAAAAGGCATGGAAATTCACTGCCATGATTCTGGGGTGTGTTTATGGTCACATCATTTTTCTTGTTCCATTATTTAAAAGTGTTCTGTTTAATCTGCCTTGAAAAATATTTTTTTGAAAAAGCCTGTAAGCATTTTGGATTTGCATTAACATTTGTTAACAAGCCACTACAGTGATTTCATTCTTGAACTCTAAGGAAGTGCCATACCAGAGGTAGCCAAATCTATTCAGTCACTAGAAACTCTTCAAAATAATAGAAAAAACCGAGGGTTATGTTATAATATCCAGCTTTACTAAATCTCAGGAACAGGTCATTTGGGTTTGGTTGGGTAGTAGTGGTGTTTTAGCTGTTGCCTTTGGGGTCTTTGGTGGTAGTGTCTTCGCAGTATTTTGGGACAGAAGCAAAAGTGAAACAAAAGCATATCCACTTCAACTCACAACACAGCCCTCACTGTAACAGTCTTAAGTGTGAATGAAGGCTAAGAATGACTCCTCTATCACCACAGTTAAAACATGATTACTTTCAGAATTAGAAAATAATTATATACTGAAATGGCTCCAGATTTTGCAGTCTCTCTGATTTGCTGTAACTGAAGTTTAAACTGGCTTTTTAATTTAGGGGTGAACAGTTTCTTCAAAGTTTCAGATAGACCTAGATCTTTCCAGTATTTTTAAAGTGTTGTGAATCAGTTTTAGGGCTAAATTGAAAGCTAATAGTGCAACTTTTATGTAAAATTATGGTAATTAACATATGCTTTCACTTGGGGAGAAAAAAGATATCTTTTGTGTTCCTGACATAACATTGTATTTTCTCAAGGCTGCAACACTGATACTAGTGAAAGATGAATAATTAAAAATATTTTGCAGAGTGAATCACAAAAAAGATAACAATAAATAAAATACAGAAGTAAATGTAAAAAGACTCAGGTATGCTTGGGCGGAAATATCTCTGTATTAATTTTTTTTATTATTTTAAGCAAACATCTCTGTATTTTATTATATATATTATTTTATATTATTATATTATATATAAAATATATGTATTTTGTGTATATATGCATCCTACACAGCATGGTCTACTGAAAAGTATCTCTGCCCGTGATAGGGGAGTTGCAGCTAGATGACCTTACGGTCTCTTCCAACACAGGCCATTTTGTGGTTCCACAAAGTGAGAAATGGCAAGTAAAGAGATTACAGCAGCAAAGACACCTTCAGTTAGTGGCTAGATGCCACATTCGGCAGTGTACCGTAAGTTTTAC
>VWZU01019329.1:64374-74665 GCA_013397095.1 Sterrhoptilus dennistouni | reverse complement strand
GTAAGTTTTACTCAAATTAGCTAAATTCATGCTTTAGATGAACTTAAGTAATTATAATGTGAAAAACACCCTCTAGAGCTGAGGCTACTCACATCCAAGTGAAGACCCCTATTAACTGAACACCTATAAAATGTGTTTTGAAACGCATCAAAGCACGCAAAGGATTGGTTGTCCAAGACTTCTCAAGTAAGCATGTATTTAGAAATTAGATAACTGCATATTTACGTATTTTGAAAGCATAATTATGCTTCTTGCCTGTTACTAGGTGTGGTGGACTTAGCACCTCTGTGCATACATGTCAAACCACTTAACTTCATTTGTGGATTGGCACCCTGTGTGAAGGAACTCTGTCATGGTACAACAGTGGCTGCAGCTCTCAGTACTCACTCTCCTGTTCTCCTTCTCTCACATAGCTTTTTCAGTGCTGCTGTGAGCCCATTTTACCTTGTTTTCTGCCTCCCTTTCCCAACTGTCTTTGATTCCATTGTGTGAGAGCAATCTCTTGCTGTCTTTGGGTAATAGCAATTTTTCTCTCAGTTTCTTACTAGAAGGAAAGCTTTTTGGCTTTGGAAATAAGCATGACTTGCCTAAAAAATACCAATTACACATAACATAATGCTAAATTTGGTCTTATACTGCATTTTCCTTGTGTTTTGAGGATGAATTGCAAAGTAAGAATTGCAACTCATTAGGCAATAATGCTAATATAATTTAAAAATTTATCTCTTCTACTCAGTATTGAAATAGCTTTTATTGTGTTTAAAATAGTTATCTTCCAGTTGCTCCAAACTGAACCACCCAATCTTCTTGTTACATGGGGTCTCTTTTCATGAAGTAGTACAGTCCTGGATGGACCTATAAAATACCGTAAAGAAAAATAGTAGTTTTTGCACAGCTGTATCAATCTCTTGCTCATTTCTGTGACCTGTATTGTGGGATTAGACAGCCTTTAATTATCGTTTTTGCTTCTCAGTTGGCATTCAGTGATCCTTGTGAGTCCCGTCCAGCTCAGAATATTCTAAGTTTCTGTGATTATTTGGTATATAAATACTTTGTTTGAACTCTGATTATTATTTTAAAATAGAGATGAAATTAGTTGAGTGGCTAATTTGGTATTGCTTCAATTGACAGAGAGATTACTAATAATCTCTCACACTGCTTTCTACTTGTAGATCATTGTATTGTAAATCTCTGCTGATGAGCTCTCCAGAGGTTTGGCTGTTTAAGAGTGCTTACCCAGCTACTAGGAAGCTAATGCCCAGTGATGTGTCAGGACAAACTTAGGTACAGTTGAGGACATCCCATCTTTTTCCTTAACTGTTTTGTAGATGGAGTTCTTGGCAAAGCTTTTTTCTAGAGCTTCTACTGACCGAGTGTTTGGAAGAGCAGCACAGTTATGCAGTAGCTTAGTTTGATGAGGGGAACTGAGCAGAGTCTTTGCTGTAGTGTAAGGTCTTCTGATGTTTCAATATTTCTGTTTTTTCCTCTTTTTTTAGGGTCCAGGTATATCTCATCCCTATGACAGTGGGCACATAGCAATGACTTACACAGGACTATCATGTCTGGTTATTCTTGGAGATGATTTAAGTCGAGTAAATAAAGATGCCATACTGGCAGGACTGAGAGCTCTCCAGCTGGAGGATGGAAGGTAAAAGATATTTTATATGCTGCAACTCCCACAACCCACATGTAGGATGAAACATAAGAAACATGGTTTTTTGTAGAAGTGCCTATAATCTTTTTGCTCTATTAGAAAATAGTTTGATTGGTAGTCATATAAGTCATAGAACATATGCTGGCTTCTTGCAAGTAGTAAATCATCAGAGGATATCAACTAGTTTTTTGAACCAAATGGAGGCTTGCCAAGCAGCAAATCCTAGGAGAAACAATTAAAGGTTTATTTACTGTCAAAGGTAATTCTATCTTTTACCTATTTTTGTATGTCATAGAATCCTTTAGGTTGAAAAAGACCGTTGAGATCATGAAGTCCAACTCTTAACCCAGCACTGCCAAGTCCAGCACTAAACCATGTCCTTAAGTGCCACATCTACATGTTGTTTAAATACCTTCAGGGATGGTGACTCCACCATTGCCCTGGGCAACCTGTTCCAGTGGCAGACAACCCTTCTGATAAAGAAATTATTTCTGATGCCTAATTTAAACCTCACCTGGTGCAACTTGAGGCCATTTCCTCTGTCCCGCCTGGGAGAGGAGACCAACCCCCACCTTGCCTGCCACCTTTCAGGTAGCTGAGTGATAAGGTGTCCTCTTGGTGTTCTTTTCTCCAGGCTGAGCACTGCAAGCTTCTTTAGCTCCTCCTCCTCAGATCTGTGCTCCAAACCCTTCCCCAGCTCCACTGCCCTTCCCTGGACACTGTCTAGCACCTCAGTGGTCTTCCTTGTTGTAAGTTGCCCAAAATGGAGCACAAAGNGGGAGAGGAGACCAACCCCCACCTTGCCTGCCACCTTTCAGGTAGCTGAGTGATAAGGTGTCCTCTTGGTGTTCTTTTCTCCAGGCTGAGCACTGCAAGCTTCTTTAGCTCCTCCTCCTCAGATCTGTGCTCCAAACCCTTCCCCAGCTCCACTGCCCTTCCCTGGACACTGTCTAGCACCTCAGTGGTCTTCCTTGTTGTAAGTTGCCCAAAATGGAGCACAAAGCTCAAGGTGCAGCCTCACCAGTGCAGGGGAATGGTCACTTCCCTGATTCTGCTGGCCACTTCCTGATACAGACATCCAAATCAGGACATCCATCATCATCTTAGGAGTCTCTGAGATTGTGCCAAAATAACCCAGCTACAAACATTTTTAAATTTTCATTGAGTTTGGTGAAATTCTAACAATAAGTAATGAAAAACTGATTCACCATTTCTGTTAGAAATGGTAGTAATTAGCAATTACCTTTATACATACCTGGGAAACTGGTCCTCAAGATGCAGTAAGGAAGGAAAGCCTTTTGAGCTATTAGGCTTCCTAGGAAGTCAAAGAATTCTGCCTTAAAGAGGTAAAATGGTAAGTCATGTATCTTTATATACTGTAATAGGTGAAAGACTGTAAGCATAAACATCTTGGAAGAAATAAACACCAATGTCATTATGTTGCTGGAAATAGTTACTCAGGCTCCTAAATGTTTATAGTTCTATGCATTTTTCTTAGCTTAGAATTACATCTTCTAAAAAGAAAATCTAATGTAGTTTTGGGTTATATTTATGAGATTACTGTAAACTAATCTTTAAAGAAAACACTGTGCAATTCCTTGAACTGCATTTCATATTTTTGGGTGTAACAGGTGAAACAATGTCTAAAGATAGAAATGTTTCTTTCAGTTTCTGTGCAGTGCTGGAAGGAAGTGAGAATGACATGAGGTTTGTGTACTGTGCTTCCTGTATCTGCTACATGCTCGATAACTGGTCAGGCATGGATATGAAGAAAGCAATAGACTACATTAGAAGAAGTATGGTGAGTGTTCGCAAAATGTTACTTTTTGTTACTTACATGCTTTTAGACTTTCAACTTTTTTTCTTAACTATGGCTAAAAAATCTCTGTACAAACAGTATTACAGTAATTTCTTTATTTTTTCTTCCTGCTCTATTGAGTTGAGAATTACAAAGTACATTGAATTTTTGCATTTATATTTTCATTAAAAAATCTGTGCTAGCAAGATAATTTTATTTGGTGTGTTTGTTCACTGCAAATTAAATTTAAAATCCTCTTTATTTAAGATAATTAAACAATTTGAAGCAGGTTTTTGAAAACTGGGGTATGATGTTTGTAACTTGGAAAAAATGCATAAAGCACTTTTGAAAAGTGTATCAATTAAATCCTCACATTTCATTGAGCTGTAGTATTGATTTTTAAAAAACACATAGATTCAAATAAACTAATTATTGACATCAGTTCATGCTTAAGTGTTTCTAGTCATGCACTTTATAATTTATTTATTAGATACTTGGAATGAAAAAAATATTCATGAGTATGTACACATATTTTTTCTGTGTCTGTGCAAGTTGTCTTCATATTTGATTGGACTAAAGGAGCTTTCCATTTTTTTTCATGTGGTTTCATTAGTTTGAGTTACATTTTCAAAGATAGAAACATAATTTTTAAGGAAACTGAACAAGCTTGAAAATTGCAGTTCCCTGAATGTGAGTAAATACAGATTAAACTCTTGTGAGCCACAAAGAAGACCCAAATTTATGATGACACACAACTTCTGTTGTAAATGAGTATTTTCAGTAGTTGCTGCCAGCAGCAAGATTGTAAAATTTATGTGAGAAACAAGTTTAAAAAAAGACTTCAAAATCTCCTGCTTCAGGCCAAATTGGTTTTTATTTGTTGTTTATTTTTAAAGGAGGTATTTGGATGTCTTAGTATTTCTTACTGTACACCTCAAGAAGCTTTCTGAAACACTGCCATAGCTCAGGACAGATTGAGATGATCGAGGCCAGGGTTCAGTCATACAAGGATATGGACCTGCAGTCTGTTCACTCTCTAGTAGCAGCTTTTATCCCATTTTCCCCGCTGTTTCCCCTTACTTGGTCTTACCCAGTCGGCTTTGATATTTCTATTTCTTACCATTGGCCCTTTCCCTAGCCATCCCATAGTAAGTTATGCTCACCCCTGCATTCCCCAGAAAACAGTCAGTGATAAGACGGTTTCTTCAGAATCCTGGAATCCTCCTCCCCTGCATCCCATAAGAGCCCTTCTCCAATAGCTGGTAGCTCACCTTAGTTAGCTCACCTGGGTTCTCAGTGGGAGAATATCCCTGCTGAATCCTCCCAATGGGTTTCACCCAAGGACAATGACTTATCCATTCTCCTTTCACAGTCTGAGGCGAGATTAGGCAGAGTGCTTGCTCTTACTGATCAGGTTGGGTGCATTCTTCCTCCTCTGATCCTTTCTAGACCTTAATGTTTACTGAAATCAGTCTTTAGTCAAATAGCTTAGCAGAGATACAGTAGGAGAATCAAACGTTATAAAAGAATAGAAAACAAAACCCTTATTGTAGTTCTGTATGTTACACTGTCTGTTAGTTAACCTCGTGAACATTTGAGGACAGTTTTGGTCCCAGAGGAAATGGTGGAACTAGGAAGGGGACAAAGAAAGCGAACTATGAAAGGTACAAATCAGCTTGTGTAAAAGAAGTATTTAATATACTAAGAATCTTTATTCTTGAAATGAGATTGTTAAGCAGAGTGTGACAGAGATATGTAAAGTAACAGGTAGCACTGAAAAATAGAGTGAGAAGCAACTACTTCTTTCTAAGACAGAACAGATAGAGAGCATCAGATAAGGCCATTAATTGAGCAGGCAGGTGGAGATTTTTGAAAGATAAGAGTTTTAAAGTGGTGCTGGAGATTTACTGTGCAATCTTGAACCAAATTTACACTTTGCTTCTAGAGCTTAGCATTAATTGTTGCACCTGGAAATTCCAGTCATTATGTTCCTATTGTAAAAATAGATTTTTAAAAAAATTATTTTACCATTTAAAAAATATATTAAATGAAGCCTTAACATCTCGGAAGGCCTCCTACTAATACTTCTTTTCACCAGTAAAGTAGAACTGAATCTTGGTGTGGTAAAAGTTCAGAAGATGCTGTGGCCTATCACGAAGATTGTGCCTTTTCCTGGCTAGCTCAGAGAGTAACTTAGAGAGATCCTATAAGCAGTGTTCTATAGGCAGCAGTCATTCTAGCTTGTAGAAATGTGCAGCAAGACATGCTGTATTTTTGTCCAGGTTTATTATGAATTGGTAGGTTAACTATATGCTGTGTTCAGTAGGGCTTTTTTAAACCACTGTTTAAATCACTCCTATGAATTCACTGCAGAGTAGGTATGCACATGTATACTAGTTCTCTCAGTTTTTTCTGGGTTTATGCTCCTTAGTCCAACCAATATTTCTGTGAATTAACTCAGTTGCAACGTGCGTGGCAATTCTAGGAAAAGATGGAAAACCTTTTCATCCTGCTTGGTCACGTTTAGAGCTGCAGATGTGTCTGAAGAAGTCTCAGACATTCAGGGAGTAGCCCATTGTGAGGATAATTTCTCAGCAGTGGTTGTTCCTTCCTTTCATTCATTCATCTCTTTCGAACCACTTTCCTTGAGATGTATTTAATTTCAATTACCTGTCACAGGAACCAAGTATTTTTTAAAATGTATCTCGTAAATAAATACAATGAGTGTGAAATGTGGCATCCAAGAATGTTAGCTTGATTTCTCTCATTAATGATTTTAATGAGATTTCTCTCATTAAGATTTTGTAGGTGGTGCTAAAACTAACCTATAAAATGGAACAATTTAAAGTAAATTCTGTTTGACATTATTTCATTTGTTACTTCTTGTGTAACTAACTATACAATTAATATAGCTATAGGCTTTATTGTAAATGCTTATTTCTGTTTTGCTGCAATGTCACCTCATTCTGGCACTTTCTTTAATTACAGAACAAAAGAGATTTCACTGCTCAGTACTGAGCTGCTTTGACAGAAAGATGTAGTTCTGATTTAATGTTGTATGTCACTTGTTTGCACCTAGATGAAGCACATGACAGTTAACAGAACTTTTTTTCAGTTTTTCAAATTGGCATACAGGTGAAGTGCAACTTGTGGATTGAGAGTAATATGACTGGTTAGACACAGTACTCTGTACTAAGCTTGTGGGGGTTTTTGGTTATTTGTAATTTGTTGCCTTTAGTGATGCAGTATAAGGATTGTGACGTACAATTCAATACAGCTGCATGAGGGAATGCATTTATGTAGTTAGGCATGTCAAGAACAGCAGAAGGTTGCAACATAAACAATGTTTAAAATGTTAAAAATAATTGAATCTTCGTACAGAATAGATAGCCTTCTTGTTGTTATTCAACTAAAAAAGTGTTTATACAATGCTAATCACAAGAATAATTCTGGGCCGATTTTATTGTCAGTAAAGTAGTCAGATTCCAACACAATTTTTATCAGTGTAAGTTGATTCTTGTCTTTCACATTCAAAACTCAGATATATCAATCAAAAGACACTAGGACGCTGGCATTTGAATGAATTCCAGAGACTCAATAACAGTGCTTTTTGCAACAATGTTTGGTTTTATTTAAAGTAGAGATATTGCAAGAAGCTTTAAAAATATCATCTGCTTTTTCTAGTATAATCTTCTTCAAGTGCAGTTGTATTGGTCTGTTGATATAATTAAGCTGGTTGTAAAACTTGTAGACTTTGAAGTGAAGATTTTACCCAACTGGATTTACACGTTTCCTAACAATGGTATTTAATTATGCAATTGTCATGTTGCAGTAATCAAGAACTCCTTTTGCACACAATTTCTTGAGTCTTTTCAAAAGGATAAAGAAATAAAACTATTCTCTAGCTCTTTAGGGCAGGCAAGTCCCCAAAGAGCAGCTGATGTCTGTAAATAAATAGGTATCAGTTAGCCAAGGGTCAGCTATTGTCTATTAGAGTTTAAAGCTAATTGTACAACCCAATATACTAGTGTCTGAGATGCACACTTAACAGCTTTACTTTGTCATACATAAAGCAAGTCACCTCCTCTTAAAATTGCTGTTTGTAGAGTTAATTAGCTTTGCCAGCATAGCTTTGCTAATGAGCTTGTCTTTTCTTAGCAATTAATGCATTTGTAGAATGTGATAGCACATTTGTACTGGATTTTCAAAAGGCAGTGAAAAAAAGAAGAGTTCACACTGTGTGCATTAACATTCAGAAGTTCATAGATATTACTAAAATTTTCTGGTTCAAACTTGATTACTAAAATTTTCTGGTTCAAACTTGAGAAATAAAGCTGCAGCTCGAAATGTATGTATCAGGTATTAGTCTTTTTAGTTGCTTCAGCTTGCAGCAACAACTCAAACCCAGGAATACAGTTTTAAGGTAGTTTCTGTGTCTTCTGTTTCCTTTTCCCTTCTCAATGTCAGCTTTAAAAGCAAATGTACAAAATAAGCTTAAGTAATTTTTAAAGATATGATAGTTCTGTAGCCATTGTTTGGTTCAGACTGTGGAAGTCAGTAATAGTTTATCAAAGTGTCCTATATCTACCAGCCACTGTTTTAGAGACTGTTTCATAGTCAGCATCTGGAGTATGGGCCAAAGGTTTTTGCTGCTTTCTGTCTGATCAGATACTGATCCAATTGTTGATTGAGCCGTTGATGTAGAATATGTAGGACCTATGTAATCTGACTTTAAAAATACCTCATTGTTCCGACTAAGCAATTTGATATTTGTTCAGAGATAATTCAGTCAGTATTCTATAAACTCTGGTAAAATAAACATTTTCCATTTTATGGATAATTTCCTATATGATCCTTTGTTTCTTTACAAGTAAAATGATTTAATGGATTTTTAGGGAAGAATTATTATTTTTCTTTCATATAGATGTGTTCCTAGATTGCTCATGACAGATGTGAACTATGATATTCTTAGTGCTTTGTCAGTCTCGAGTTTCTCCTTTTGTTACACTTAACAGAGTGATTTTTCAGCACTGTAACAGTAGTTTTTTGCAGTAATATTCTGTAGGCCAATTTGAGTTTGTTCCAATGCATGTTATAATTTTCTTCTTGCTTGTGGTTCCATTTTCATTTTTTTTAAGCCTGATGTACTTGCTTCTTACTAAAATACTGCTTGGATTTGAGTATTCTACACACAGTAGTACCTTGCATTTTGCCTCTTTTTTAATGTTAAACTGCTCTTGGATTAAAGACAGATTATATTACCTATTTAATTTTGTTTTGTTTTGATTACATATCTATTTTTTTTCATTTTATACCTGCATTACAAGCTTTTTTCTTTGTGGCAAGGATATACTTACCCTTTTTCAGGTGTCTAACATATGTCACAACCAAAATTAATTCCATGAAAAACTGCCTGCTTTGAGACAGGGCTGATTTGTTAACTGTGTTATGCCAAGAACCTTTGGAGGTTTAGATTTTTTTCAGGTCAAATTGTGGCAATGATCTGATGATAATTTTGCTGATAAACTAAGAAATTGCAATGTCTGTTGAAGTGCTGTGGTTCTAAAGTAACTGCTTTGTGGGATTTTTTTTCTTCAGTCTTATGATAATGGCCTGGCACAGGGAGCTGGACTGGAATCTCATGGTAAGAATGTCAAAGTGTTCTACACCTTTCAGAGTAGTATTGAAAATGCTGTAGGAGGTGCAGGGTATGACATGTCTTTCCTTCTTTTCTGATTTTTTAAGGAAGTGGTGCAAGGAGGAGCAAATCCAAAACATGCCTCCAAATATCACTTCTTCTTCCTTTAGATTTAGCTTAATATCTGAACAGATGGGCTCTTAATCACCTCCATCAATCTTATCACAGGAGTGTTTTGTTGAAAGGTGTTGCTTGTAGTTCTCAGCTGTTGCTGACAGAGCAAACTTTTTCCACATGTTTTTCCACCTTTGCCATTGTTACTCTGAAGATTTTATCTGCAAGAGATTTTGTGCAATATAACTGATCGTTTCCAATTTCAACATATTAGGTAAAACCTAGAAACATTTCCTCTGATAGATAAAGCATCTGTTGTGGGTTCAAATCTTGAAGCAACAGTTAGTTTTTGTAAAGAGTTGGTAGATCTGAGGACAGGAATCCCCAGGAGACTGCTGTTTTTAAGCAAAATGTTTCTATGCCATGAAGTAGCAGTCTGCTTGTGACAGAGGAGCTTTTGACTTTTAGGTGACTGATACTAGATCTAGTGCTGTGGTCTATTTGACAAGGGTGGTAATTGGTCAAAGGTTGGACTCTATGATCTTGGAGGTCTTTTCCAACCTAAAAAATTCTATGTTCCTATCAATTATTTGCTATCTTTATCCTTAGTATTGAGCTTTCATAGGATTTTTGTCTGTTTCCTTCTTGCTGGGTCAATAAAGCTGAAAATTTTAAATTATATCCCTAGGTATTAAAACAGTTGGTTGAGTAATTTTCTGTAGAATGTTAGTGATACAAATAGCGGTACTTCAGCACTGCATTTCAACATCAGAATGAAAATAATATTACAGCTCCTGGGGTCTTCCAGAACGAGGATATTGTAAGGAATTTTGGGGCTTGAGTCATTTGTCAGCAGCTTGTTAGTATTCTTTACAGGCCTCTGATTTTATCGTATCAGTTATTAGACTCAAAAGAAACTTTGGTGGGCTTTAAAAAGTGATGGCTAGGCTACACAAAGAACGTCAGTTTATCTTTTTTACTGTGCAGTTTACTGTGCAGCAAAAAATTCCATAGAAGCACAATTTTTATGTATTACAACCATGAGAGTCCAGGAGACTTTTTACTATATTAACTGTGCGCCTTTTTT
>VWZU01019329.1:51955-64327 GCA_013397095.1 Sterrhoptilus dennistouni | reverse complement strand
TTTTTTTTTTTTTAATAATTTTAGCTTGAATTTTTTTTCTCCTTCTGCTCACTAGACACTTCTGTCTGTTTATATCCTATGGGGGATTGTGTCTGAGGCTGGCTTTGGCGTCTCTGCTTCAGTCTGATTGCTGGCATTCCAATAGCTTTCTTTTTTAAGTTACAAATGAAGAAATATTTCTGTTGCAATGCCATTTACTTATTTCTGGACTGCTGTGTAATGTAAATTGCACAGCACTGAGAGAAGAAACAGCTTTAAGAAAATGAAAGTTTGTTTCTGCAAGAGCTGGGGAGGGGTTTCTTTCCCCGCCTTTGACATACCTCTTGAATTAGAGTGTTCTTTTTTTTTATTTTAGACTTTAAATTCACTTTTTCATGCTTTTAAAAGTCCATTGATTTAAGTGCTAATAACTTAGTTAACATTCTGACTGAGATCATACAGGCTTCAGAATATCTGTGTATCAAAGCATTGCAAACCCTGATCTTTCTTCACAGGTGGCTCTACATTTTGTGGTATTGCATCACTGTGTTTGATGGGCAAACTGGAGGAAGTTTTTTCAGAAAAAGAACTGAACAGAATAAGAAGATGGTGTATAATGAGGCAACAGAATGGCTACCATGGACGACCCAACAAACCTGTAGACACTTGCTATTCCTTTTGGGTGGGAGCAACATTGAAGGTAGTGTACAGAACAGCTATAGGGATCATTATTGACTTGTTTTGATTTCTTTCAGCATTATTTCCTTTGCTTGAAAGAATTAGGTATTTGACAAAATTGCATCAATATGCACCAATTGATTATAAATGTGTTTTGTCTTGCAAAAAATGCAGGAAATGGAAGTTTACCAGATTAATGCTATCTGTGCTGTCACTGCTTATCTCAAAAATAGGCACTAAGTTCTAGTGTTAAAAATATACTAAGATTTAGTTAAAGACTTAGTACTGAAACTTATATTACTGATACAATCTAATTCCTTTTCAGCTCTTGAACATATTCCAATATACAAATTTTGAGAAAAATCGAAATTACATCCTGTCAACTCAAGATCGCCTTGTTGGTGGATTTGCCAAGTGGCCAGACAGCCATCCAGGTAAAATAATTTCTCAAAATTGCAATGAGTGTGTTCTAAGTAAGAAATACATTCCAACAGTCAGAGATCTGGGAGATGTAAGGGAAACCATATCTTTCAATTAAAAAAGAACAAAACACAAACCAAAAGCCAAACAAAAAAAACAAAACCAAGCCTCAAAATATAGTAAGGTTTTCATTCTTGAAGTGGAAAGAGGGAGATGAAGTTTTTCCTTGTTCAGTCACAGAGAAAGTGAGCTGTTGTTTGAATTACTGTAACAGATTATCACTGTTTATTTAGTATGTGTTTGACTGTTCTGCATTAAGGGACTATTTTGTTGTAGGTACCTCTGTAAATTGAGTTTAATATATCAAAACATTTGTTTCTTTAGTAAATTAATCATTTAAGCTTATTCAGAAGTCATTGATATATATAAAAACAGTCAAAGTTTACACAGTCGTGTACTACGATTTACAGATTGTGGTTATATGAGTATGTCTGAAAGGTAGTTATTATGCTTTCAGAAATGGATAATTTCTGTAGAATTTGAAGTAGTGAAAAAAATCGAAAGGATACCAAAGTCTTTTAATTTTAAAAGTTGTTAGAATACAGTTAAGGTATTTCAAAATTGTGAAAATAAAGCTTGTGCCCATGGCATTTTGTACAGGGAAGATAAACAGTCTTTAAACTGACAAAATAAGATAAAAATCTTCTCATAATAAAGGAAGAGTCTGTTTAGAATCCATGCCCTGATATTTAATCCTTTCTTAATTTTATTTTGAACAACAGTTCAGAATTTTTCAAGGTGAACCTACACTGAAAATACAGTGCTTATGATGGATTTGCATCTGCCTCTTCCTGAAAACCAGTTCAGGATTTCTGAGGAATTTAGATGTGTTTTCTCCTCATCAAATAGATTAAACAGTATCATTTGGAGGGAGTATTTTGGTTTATCTTGATGAAGCATACACCTATATAACATGTACTATAAAGTCTGTTTCAAATACCCGTCATGTGTGAAGTGCCTTAACCTGTCTTAAACATAATTTCCTTTTATGACAAGGTTGCCCCCCTAATTGACCAAGGGAAGCCAGTTGATGTAATCTAAGGCTTTCCATACTGTCACTTCCAGGATCCTTCTGGACAACCTGTCTAGTGCATGGCTGGGTAGACACATCATGGGATGGGTGAGCAATTGGTTCACACATTGGCAAAAAGCATAGTGCATGGAGTAACATCAGACTGGTGACCTGGCACTAGAGGGGATCCACAGGCATCCTTCCTTGGCCCTGTGCTCTTCTTCATCTTCATTAATGACTAGAAGGAGTACTAAGTAAATTCACAAACACTAAATTGAGAGTAGATGTTGACTCCCTTGAGGGCAGAGAAGTCTTGCAGAGAGACCTGGATGAATTAGAGGGATGTATGAAGTTTAACAAGGGCAAGTCCTGGATGTATGGATAGACTGGGAAACAAGAGGCTAGAGAGCACTGCTGCAGAAAGGGCCCTGAGAGTCCTGGTCAATGGCAAGTTGAATATAAGCTAGCAGTACCCTGCAGCAAGGGTGGCCATCAGTGTCCTGGGGTGCATCAGGCACAGCATCACAACCAGGCAAGGGAGGGGATTGTCCTGCTCTGTTTTGCTCTGAGGTGGACTCACCTCCAGTGCTGGGGCAGTTTTGGGTGCCACAATACAAAAAAGGCATTGAGCTGTTAGAGAGGGTCCAAAGGAGGGCCATGAGGATGGTGAAGGGCCTTGAGGGGAAGCTGTGTGAGGAGTGGCTGAGGTCACTTGGTCTGTTCAGCCTGGAGGACACTGAGGGGAGACCTAAGGGGCAGAGGAGATGCAGGCACTGATCTCTTTTCTATGGTGACCAGTGACAGGACTTGAGGGAGTGGCCTGAAGTTGTATCAGGGGAGGTTTAGGTTGGATATTAGGAAAAAGTTCTTCACCTGGAGGGTGGCTGGGCACTGGAACAGGCTCCTCAGGAAAGTGGTCATAGCACCAGCCTGACAGAGTTAAAGAAGTTTTCAAGCAATGCTTTCGGGCACATTGTGTAACTCTTGAGATACCCTATGCAGAGCCAGGTATCAAATTTTAATGGCCTTTGTGGGGTCCTTCAAACTCAGGGTATTTTATGATTTTATGATTCTGTCTTTTAGCATAGTTGTGACTGTTTGAGATAAGTTTTAAGAAAGGCAAGACAAATAATAATTGTTTTTTCTTTGTTGTATATGTGCATGTTTGTGTATTTTCCAGGCTTACTGTAGCATTTTTTCCTCAGGCAGATGGTGGCTTAAGTCTGTGGTGATGCTTTGAAGAAAAAATAAAAAGTTAATGCAGTTCTGTTATGAAGAAAGATTATAAATGCAACATTGCAAAGATTGCTTCTGAGGACTTGTGTTTTCATTGTCATAGATATGCAGCTGAGCTTAATCAGAATTAGATTTTAACTTATGTGTATCCTACTTTATAAAGGCTCTGTTTAAACTTGAGGACTCAAGCTGTCTTTGCTGTGCAATAATGTTTTTAGGAAAAAGAGTAGAAGAAATTCCAGAAGACAGTCAACTGCTTATGATAATCTATGTGTTATGTGGACTTGCAATGTTAAAAAGTAGCTCTTTCCAGCTGATTTTTCAGGGAAATACTATTTTGTACACTTGCTGTGTTCTCATGTTAGCACACATCAAAACACGTTATGGAGGCCACTAGCATTATTTAACACAGAACTGATAGGAGAGGAAGAAAAAGCCTCAGGTTACCCCAGAGGAAGTGTAGACTGGACAGCAGGAAAAATTTCTTCACCAGAAGAGTTATAAAACATTGGAACAGATTACTTGAGGCAGCCTTTGGGTCACCATCCCTGGAAATATGATACAACACTTAGGAACATGGTTCAGTGCTGGTCTTGGCAATGTTAGGTTAAGGATTGGACTCTGATCTTAGAGGTCTTTTCCAGCCTAAATGATTCTGTGATCATTTTAGTGAGATACAAAGTTATTCACACCTCCACACAGTGCTACCTGTTGAGATTTTGTGAGGGGCACATGAAATTCTCATCATCTTTTGATCTTTTGCCTGTGATTTCATGGGCAGATAATCCAATCTGACAGCTTGCTGCTACCCAGAAGGGGCAGACTCAGCGAGCTGTAACCCTGGGGTGAGGTGGACATCATGGAACAGGAGAGTGAGAGTGAGAGTATCCCATTTTGGTGACAGGCATCTCTTGATCAAGCTGCATGAATTCCTGTCCTTAGGGTAATCTCTCAGGAAAAAAGTCTTGCTGTTGGCAGCACTAATTTTGCTGTTTCAGTAGTTAGCTGCTCATACAGTTACCCGCCAAAAAATGCTTGCAAGAAAAGATATTTGCTTTCTGGACTGTTTATTTTTAGATACTTAAGTCCTTTTGCTTTTTGGCTGTAGCACTCAGAAAAAATGAAGTAGTGCACAATTTGCTATAAAAGATATCTGGACTTTAGTTGATGCTGGTAGCTTTGGGCAGAAATGTTTTCCTTCCATCAAAACCTAAGCTGAAAATACAGCACCTGATTATTTGTTTTCCATGGCTGTAATTACTTGGAGGTGTCTGAATATGGGAACACTTGGCTGTTACAGCCTGAAATAATTTTATTTTTCCTTTTCTATCCTTCTTTCAGATGCTTTACATGCCTACTTTGGGATCTGTGGTTTGTCATTAATTGGAGAATCTGGTATTTGCAAAGTTCATCCCGCCCTGAATGTAAGCACAAGAGCATCAGAGCGTCTTCACCACCTTCATCAGATCTGGAAAACACGGACTTTAAACTGCATTCAGATGACACACACTTCTCTACATGACTGATTTAGACTTGAATTTAGTTCTGGTAGCATAATTGTAGCCCAGGGTTAAAAGCCATGTATAACCAACGTGCTCTTTTAAGTGCTGGAGTCATACAATCAGATCTGTTTTGCTGGCATCACTTGGATAGGGAGTTGCCTTCTGCAGATTATTCTGTGTTGTGAAAAGGGGAATATTTTGATTATATAGAAGTTTGTCACCACAGACTGTAAATGGCTTTTCAGATGGCTTTACTTCTAAGAAATCCCTTGAGGCATTTAAACTTCATTTTAATTTTATTTTTTTAAACTTGTGCATACTGTGTCAAAATATATAATGGGGAAGTATTTTCAAAATTGTTTACATATCATACAGTATAGCACAGAATGTTGAAGTTCTTTATAATCTTAATGTTTGACATATTTTTGGGTAGAGAATCTCTCATATTAAGTCTCAGTTAAAAGTTACCTATTATCAACTTTCAGATTCCATACACTTTGTTTTTCACAAACAAATTAATTAAATACAAATAAAATTATTTTATTCAGTATACTGGACTTATAAAGTTGTGTGGCCTTGCTAAATGGATTTCATAATTATTCTGAGTAGATTTTACGCAGATGTAGTGGATTGTCAGACAAACAAAGAGTTTTCATCTGAAATAGTTTCTTCATGTGAAGTTCACCAAGAGTGTGGTATTTTGATGTGTGTCAATAAGAGATATTCAACCTAGTCTTTTGGAAGCATACCTGTATGCAAGAGTAGCATTAGAACCTGCTTCCAAAGACAAACCTTTGCAATACATTGAAGTTGTTCAAATTAGAGTAATGATGAACATTCTCAGCTTCTTTAGTGCTTTACTAGTGCCTTACTTTGTATGCTTGAAGTGCTGTTCAGAGTTGAAGCAAGTAACTTTGCAGCTCATGTGTTTGTGGCAGGTCAGTTTGTGCATTCAGTAGACACCACAATGTCTTTCTACTTGCCAGTCATTAACAGCACTTTTTTTTCCTAAAGGTTCCAAAGACAACTGAAGACTTCTTAAAACAGATTATGTGCACCATTTGCCACTGCTGAGCCCAAAGAGACAGGATGTAAACCACTTTGGCCAGCAAAAAGAGCTTTGGGGATAAACATGATTCCTGTTTTGCAATGCAGGGCAAGTGAAAAGGGTAGCATAGCTGTGCCCCTAGCACGCATGTCAGAGAGGTCCAATAGATCTCTTTAGGCTACCAGAACAATCCCATTGTTCAAACCTGTAGCAGCCTTCCTACCTAAATAAATAGGTTTTATTTCTATAGCAGATTAATTTACTTGACAGCATTGGGAGCATAACTAGTGATAGTGATATGCTTGGGAAAGGAGAGGAGGAGCAGGGTATGGTGTGTGGTCTAGACATATCCCAGTAGACACTTTACTTGAAGGAGGAGAGACTCAATAGTCGGAAAAACTAGGGAGTTCAGAGGGGTTGGAACCAAGAGAACTGTGAGGCTAGTACTGGAGAGGGGGGAATGGGGTGTTTGAGTAGGACTCTTGCAGAGTAAGAGAAGTGAAAACTGGGAGATACTGAGGCTGGAGGCAAGAGCAAAGAATGTGGAGTAATAATAGAACCAAACTGGTGGAAAGTATTTGAGCCGCTTAGGGTAAGATTAGGGAGCAAAAGAAAGGTACTGACTCAAGGAACAGGAAGGAGTTAAGGGGGGAGGACAGAGCTTGGGAATTGGTTTTATTGCCCACATACTGAGATGATCAGAAATCCAGCCACAAGTAAAAAGGACTAGCAAGGTTCCTAAAAGAGAGGATGTCCCAGGTAGGGGGCTCACTGCAGCAGTTCCTGTGAGAATCTCATTTTCCTGAATAGCCTTAATGGGATATTGGTCAGCAAAGGCTGAAGTAGCTTCCCTGAGCAGAAGTCTCTTAGGTCATGGAGGTCTACCTAGATGAAAACCCATTTAGAACCATACAACAAAAATCTTGAAGTAAAATTGATCAAAAAAGCACAGTATTTTCTTGTCTTTACATCAGATGGTGACCACAAGTTGACTTCATGTAGAGTAGGATAGATTTCTGGAACACGGTGTAGTCACAATGAAGATGAGATGTAATTGTAGCTACCCATCCCCACCACTGCTTCTCTGCCTTGCTGGTGAATGATCTTTGAGTTTTTTAGCATTTACTGCATACCCTGGTAGAGGGATTAGCTTTGAATTTCAGAAGAGTTAAGTAAGGTGTTCTTAGTCCCTGCTGGGAAACAGCCTAAATATTCCTTCTTACTTAGGTTTGTGAGAAATGTTGTATTTGACTATTGTGAGGCAAATCCATACTTGCAAAATCCTAAACTATGATTCCTGAGTTGTTCTATGTGTGACCAGATTCTCATCTGTGAGGGACATCAGGGTCCCTCAGCAGAAAATATGGGGGTAACAGTGAAAAATCGTATTATGCGGACAAAAAAAATTCTCATGGCAAGTAATTTAACAGTTGTCTGCCTCAAAAAGCAGGTGACATTTCTTGCTATGTTTTTTGTATTTGTAAGCTACCCTGGGTTCTTTATATGGATTTTACATTTCTTATCTCCTTGGCCCCCAGTTATTCTACATCTTTTCAGGCTGCATGTTGACTGCAGAGCTCGGCCTTCCTAAAAGTTGCACAAGGTGTACTTGTTTCTCATTAACTCCCAAAGTTTGATGAAGGCAGCAAAATATCTATGTGTCCACCTCACACTGAATATCTAATTACTTTAATTCTTTTGAAATCTTTAGTCTTTTTAACAGAAATCTGTACTAATAACCAACTCTGCATTCATGATTTGCCGTTCTAAATGTCCCAATTGACGTCAGGCAAACAAATGATGAATGTTGAATGTTCCTGTGTAGCAAACATCTGGATTCTGACTGTATTGAATTGCCTCTCTGATTTTTATGGTTTATTGTGTCTTCTGACTAGAAAAATGTTAAATGAGAAATCAGTGGACAATAGTTTCACAGAAGTCCATAATCTAAAATCACTTTTAAAGGGGATACATCAAAATAGAGCTAAAACTTAAATGTGAATTGTGAAGTTTAAATGTAGCTTAAAAAAAGCAAACAATGTGATTATTACCTACCTCTAATAATTTTGTGTTAACCACAGCTTTACATTGCTGAGACTGAACCTACATAAGAAATTAGTGCAGTAAATGGCTTTACCATGTGCTTGAGGATGTAAAACCTCTTGGCTATCAGTCTGACAAACGTGAGTGCCTCTATCCTGTGTGAAGTGCTCCCAAACTCTGTATGTGGCCCAGGTTTTTCTTGCAGAAAAACAGCTTTAAAATGGTATGTTGAACAAAGGGAGTCAAATGTATCTTTTCCATAGGATCTGAGGATTGGGGATTTAAACATTGTCACATTAGGGCTTTCAGGCCCATTTGATTTGTACATAACTGCTGGTGGATATGGTAACACCATTTTGGAAGGCTGCTTCCAAACATGTTTGTATTTATGAATTTTCATATTGAGAATGTTTTTTCTAAATGGAACAATCATCATCACCGAAAAAAACTAGCAAGTAAATTGAGTATTGCAGAAATATCTGAACTACATATGCTGAAGCACATATTAATAGTACCTTGCTCTATGCTCTGTTGCTGAAGGTAAAAGACAACCTGAGTGGAGCTGAAGCAGCTGCATCAAATGTGCTTTCTCCATGGATGCCAGTATAAAAATTATATACTCTGTAGAAACTGTTTTGTTCCATAAAAAATACATTTCGACTTTGTGCTGAGTGAACCATTCAGTATTGAATGGGGTTGCCTAATATGGAAGGGAAGAAACAGTGATCTCTGAAGTCAAATCCTTTTATGAACAGCCCATCTCCTGGCATTTTGGAGAAACCCTGCTATCAGTGACCCTGTGGAGGTCAAAGAGATGTCAGGACATGTGTGAGAACCAGAGAGACCTTAGGTGAGAAGATGCTCTTGCTGCAATTAAATATGAGATATCTCAAAAATTCATCAGTTGAATCAGATTACTGGTCTGTTTACATTGATGTTAAATACTGTGGTGGTTCTGAAAAGTCCTTTTTTTTGCTGTTGCAAGAAAAGACCACTTTACAAGTTTTCCTTGCTTCAGATGACAACTGGTGGAAAAGAAGATAGTGTCAACATCTTTATACTAAATGGTTATTAAATTACTCCACTGAGTGGTTACAATATGTTCTGAATTTACACTTTCCGTTCACATTTTTTAAGCTTTTGTGTTCCTGTTCTCTTATTTGCCTGATTAGTTTCTGAGTTTAATAAAAATCAATGAACTGTTGGGAAACTGAGGGAAAACGCTGTAATTTTTTTTTTTTTTTTGAACTGTAGCACTTGTCATGTCTTTCTTTCCAAGTTATATGTTCTGGATGAGGACCTGTCTTCCCAAGGGCACAGAGAATGACAGCCTCCAAAGGTTTTCAAGCTGAACCCACCAAAGGAAACAAACCCTGACACTACTGCTTTATTTTTGAGGCACTGGAAAAGTGCCGTGTTTGGTAACTACATTGTGAGAACATAGAATCATAGAATAGTTTAGGTTGGAAGAGACTTCAAAAATCATCTGTTCCAACCCCCCTACCATGGGCAGGGAGACCTGCCAGATCAGGTTGCTCAAAGCCCAATCCAACCTGAGTTTGAACACTTACAGGGATGGGGCATCCACAGCTTCTCTGGGTAAACCTTTTCCCAGTGCCTCACCACCCTGACTGTGAAGATTTTTTTCCTAGTATCTACTCTCTTGGTTTTAATCCATTCCCCCTTGTCCTGTCACTCACTCCATGACCCTGTAAAAAGTCCCTCTCTAACTTTTTTGTAGGGTCCCTCCAGGTACTGGAATATGTTATACGTCTCTCTGGAGCCTTCTTCTTCCCAGGTCAAACAACCCCCTCTCAGCCTGTCTTCACAGGAGGGATGTTCTAGCCCTCTGATCATCTTCATGGCCTCCTCTGGATGCATTCCACAAGATCCATGTCCTTATATTGAGGATCCTAGACATGGATGCAACACTCCGAACAGGATCTCATCAGAGCAGAGGGGCAGAATCCCCTCCCTCCCCTGCTGCCCACGCTGCTTTGGATGCAGCTCAGGACATGTTTGGCTTTCTGGGCTGTGAGTGCTCATGGCTGGGTGATGTCCAGCCTCTCACTCACTAGCACCCCCCAGTTCTCAAAACAGCTGCTCTCAATCTATTTGTTACCCAGCCTGTACTGTCTGCAGGACTTTGCTGTACTAAATGCCATGAGGTTTGCACAAGCCCCCTTCTCATGCCTCAGGTCCCTCTGGATGTCATCCCTTCCTTCTAGTGTGTGGACAGCACCAAAGCAGCTCAGAGTCATTGGCACACTTGCTGAAGGTGCACTCAGTCCCACTGTCCTTGCTGCCTGCCCACAGAGGTGTGGAACAGTGCCAGTCCTAATACCAGCCGCTGCACAAGGCTTCTTATCACTGGTCTCTACTTGGACATTTAGTGTTGACCACAGCTCTTCTGAGTGAGACCATACAGACCCATTCCTTATCCATCAAGTGCTCTACCCTCTCCAGTTTAGGATGTTCCAGCAAGGATGTCATATGGGACAATGTTGAAGACTTTACTCAAGTCCACATATATGATGTCAGTTGCCCTTTCCACATCCATCAGTGTATGCCCATCTTAGAAGGCCACCAAAATTGTCAGGCACTATTTGCCCTTAGTGAAGCCATGCTGGCTGTCACAAATCATTTACTTATTTTCCACATGCCTAAGCATAATTTCTAGTAGGATTTGCTCCATGATCTTGCCTTCCACCAAGGTGAGACTGTCATCCTTTAAAATGTTCATGTGCAGATGTGGGCTTGGGAATGGGACTGAACAGCTGCTATCACTGGAGAATGAGTAGGATTCTGAGAAAGAGTATGGTCCTGACTTGCAGTAAGAGAGAGTTCATTGAGGAAGAGAAAATCTGTGTGATAGCAATCTGCACGCTCTCACTTCGAGAATTAAAAATGTTCAGAAAAGAGCTTTCAATTTGCCACATACTTTGTTTATATTAAATTCACAAATTCAAGGAGGGAGAGATGAATGTAGCAGCTGTGTTTTGACAATTTTAACCTGCTTGTGAAAGTGGCTTCCATGTTAACTCCTAAGAGTGATGAAAACCAAGCCCTAGTAGGAGGACAGGAGCTACTCTGTTGTGTTGAGTCTGGCTGAGTTCATTTTCCCTTAGCAGCCCTCACAGTGCTGTGCTTTGCACTGGTAGCTGGAGAGGTGCTGATAACACAGTGGTGCTTTGGTGGCTACTGGGCAGTGCTGGCACAGCATCAGCACTGTGCCCCCAGCATTCTTGCCTGCCCCATCACTGGGCTAGGGCCGGGCAAGTTTCTGAGGGAAGACACAACCAGGCCAGCTGGCCCAAACCAACCCAATTCATCACATATAACATCAGCTCAGATATAAAAGCTGAAAAAAGGAGGAGGACGGAGGACATTTTTTATTTACAATGTTTGCCTTCTGGAGCAACCACTCCAGGTGCTGAAGCCTTGTTCCCAGGAAGTGGCTGAACATTGCTCACCAATGGGAAGTAGAGAATAAACCTATATTTTTTCTCTTTGCTTGTGCATGTGCAAATGTCTGCTTTAGTAAACTGGTTTAGTAAACTGCTTTATCTGAACCTCTGAGTCCTTTTCAATCTTATTTTCTCTCTCCTGTCCAGCTGGGAAGGAGGGTGATAGAGTGGTTTGGTAGGCGTCTGGTGCCCAACCCGGGTCTACCCACCACATTTGTGCACCTATGAAGCAATGCTTTGGATGCTCAATCTGGGAGAGCATGGAGGCTATTTCTGCAAGATCCAGCCTGGGCTTCCATCCAGAACTCTCCCTGTGTTCCCTTTGCTCCAGACATGACACAAAGGCTCTGCCTCACACTGAGAGGAAGGATCTCCCCTTATCCTTTTATGTGAAATCTGCAAAAGAAAAAATTGAACTAAAAATAGCATGAGTCAAGGCAAGTTTTTTTGTGGTTTATCTCCCTTCATGACTGCTTGTGGGACAGGTTCTTATGCTGCCTAGAAAGCTAAATATGCAGGACTGCTGTTGAAATTGCATACTGCCTTTGTTTAATTTAGAAGTTTCCCTAAGCACAGAGCTGTATTTATTTGCTGTTTTGCTGTCCAGAAGTCTTTGTTTAACAACCTTCTTTAACTTACAGCCAAGCCTTACTAAATAAATAAGCTCACTTGACCAAATTGCATTTTTGTCTTTGTCCCAACATCCATTCCGCTCATTTTGTCATCAAAACCTCCTTTGAATTCAGACCCTATCATGAGGAAAGGTATCACCTGTGTAAACCTATTGTCCAGGGAGCATTTGTCAGGGGTGCTCTTTCACAGCAGGTTAGACTAAGAACTGTTGGGCATGATGTAGGGACAGTTTATCCTGTCTTGGGGCACTTTGGGGGAGTTATTTCTTACATTTCTTTAGATTCCACTTCACGT
>VWZU01019329.1:35316-50321 GCA_013397095.1 Sterrhoptilus dennistouni | reverse complement strand
TTTTTTAATAGGTAAGTGCCCTGATCTCAGTTACTTCAGTGAAGTTCTGTGCTCTGGAAACACTGGCAAACGAAGATTCAGATGTGCCTATTATGGGTTGAGACAGCTCTAGCCCAAACACTACCACTCATCTACTGCTGTCAGTCAGGAACAGATTATTCTCATTTGCTTTAAACAAATGGTAAAAAAAAAAAAAAAATTAAACCAGGCTAAAATGTCCATTTTGCTAACATTTTACACACCTCAGTTCAACATAAATACAGTAAAAATGTAATAAATAATTAAATATTCCAAACTAGTAAGAGTTTGTCTATCTTTAACCTCTTTGAAATCCTTGCCTGAGAAGTTATTTGGGGAGAGCACTGAGAGGAGTCACCCTTGGCACACTAACATGCATTTGACTTTCCTGTCCACAGCAGGGCAAAGTGAGTGTGTCTCTGTGGATTTAGTGTGTTGTAAGTGAATGGAAGGGAAGTCTGTTCCACTCAGTTAGGCTGCTGCATCAGGGAGACCTTTTCTAGTATGCTGATGAGAACTGCTGTAGTTGTCAAGCGGTCTGTAGAAGTCAAAGGAATGAAAAGAAATTTGCATGGTAATCCAGAGAGATTTCACTTTCTAGAAACTCCAGAATAGCATGTAAGTACTTGTGGGCCCATGGCAGGGACTCATATTGTAAGGACTGTGCTTCTGCCCATGACCCATGTGATGAAGGTGATCAGGGTCACACAACAAGGTTGGCAACAGCTCACTTTGCTCAGTGGTATCTGTGGGACAAGCACCTGGAGCCATGGCTCTCTGCTTCTGCACCCATGTGCCTGGCTCTGCACCTCCTGGTGCTTTGTTTGCCCTCCATAGCAGCACACACAGGGATCCAGGCAGAGCCATGATTTGGGGATTTGGACCCCAAATGCTGCTGGCCAGCATTAGCATCAGTTTTAGATCCAGGACAGATTTATGCCCTACATCCTCTTTACACTCCACACAACAGGACCAGGGAGGAGGAGTATCACTGTACTCCACCCCTGGCTTTTTATTAACACTAAAAGGAACAACTTTCTTTGCAGTGATTTCAGACAAACTCCCCCAAGTGACATTTCTGACCTTTTGCTCTGTGATGCACATCCTTCTATATACATAAACCAGCTTCATTGGAGCCACTTGTTCTTTGACAGGTCACCAGTGCCTTTGTCAGCCTTCAGAGGAGGAAGGAGGCACAGGAACCCTCAGCAGTGCAGTGCTCCTGCAGGCAGGTACTCCAGCAGCATGACAGATGCCTAAATGCTGATCCCAGCTGGATACTGGTGTTAAATGGAGTTATTGGTGTGGGGTTCTGGAGAGCCTCAGATGCCAGGCAGGCACACAGGTAAAGGGGCAGGGTTGTTCTGGTGCTGTGTGACACTGGGAGGGTCAGCCCTTGGGCACAGCAGGGTCTGCATCCCCCTTGCTCTCTGCAGGGTCAATCTCCAGGGAGCTTGATCCACCTTTAGAGGGGATTAAAGACTTTATTAACCCATGGGTAAATGCAGGGAATGAATTTCATTGTAGGAGTACAGCATGCCATTTTGGTAAAGGAAAGTTAACTCAGACCAATCCTGGTATAGTTAAGCTGAAAGAAAAGTGCAGGAGCCCAGCTCACACACTTGAAGGCATGAACTGGACAGGCTTTGTAGAAGGGTGTAATAGTCTCTGAAGGCCAGCTGAGTCTAAAAAGCTTTCATGTCTACACTTCATTCTTCAGAGCCTTCGCAGTTGCAGACCTGCCCCTTTTGCAAAACACACAAAATTACTAAAACATACATGACAACATTTGCATGGAGATCTCAGCAGTGCTCATCTTTCCCTTATCTTTCTCTGATTTGCATGTCTCTGATTTCTTCATTAGACACATTGTTTTAAGTAACTGAATAGAATCAGTAAATTAATAGACTCAAGGTTGCTCTGTTTTGCTCAATTAATATTTGTTAAAACTCTAGATACCCCAAATTCTCCTTGTATTGTCAAACTTGATTAACTGTAGTTGCAACAAAAAATGGCAATTACATGATATATTCATGGTATGCATAATTATGTACTTTAGCTTATTCCTCATAAATATCTAATAATATACTCAATACATTAAATATTAATAATGGCCTACATACTTAACCCATATTTTTTAAATGAGCTTCTTCCCAGGGGCATGTGATACTCAGCTAGTGTCACATGGGACAGGTTAGGAGGAAATCATACATAAAGATAATTTTTCAAACAGTGCAGATTCAGTTTTCTCTCTGTACTTTATTTTTGTGTGCTTGTGTCTCAAAAATACTGAATGAATATATTAATGGAACTTGAACAGATGTCTTTAAAGGGAGCAAGACAAAAGCCTAGAGGTAGGTATCTCCAGTGTCAAACAGGTCTGAGCACAGCAGAACAAAATATCTGTCTCCAGTATATTGTGGATTTGGAATTCACTTTTTTGTTTTATTACATTTGCCTGTGCCCAAGGACTTACAGCCTGAAGTAAGGGAAATGAGGAGTACAAACAAAGAGCGAGAATCTTTCTTCTGGACATTGGCAACCAAGTATGTTGTGTTAGCCACAGAGCAGCAGCAGAACTACTTCAGTATCTCCTGTTGTTTATTGGCCATATTAAGCCCTACGTGTTTAGTGACCTTCATGTTTTTTGCTATTTTCTATTAGACTAAAGTATATAAAAATAAATAAAACCCTGTTTCAGTCTGTGGTGATGGGGAGTGATTCCTTAGATCACTAAGGAAGTTTAGAGACATTCAAATGGTAAAAATCCAACTCTCCAGCGGAAAGATGTGATTTGGCAGCTGCATCATGTGAGAGATTTGGGGATCCCAGGCTAAATCTGAATCCTGAGTGGAGTTTATTAAGATGGTTGTCAGTGAAGGTGCAGGAGTTAGCCATCTTTAAAAAGTCTTCAGTTAAAATGTGGAAGAGATGCAGAAGCAGACAGTATTCTGACTAATTGTCAAGAGACTTCAGAAACTTTTGCTCCTCTGTTTAGTCCAGAGCAGCAAAAGTGGGGGAAAAAATGGGGGCAAAAGAATGCCCTTGTGGTTCCTAGAAAACTATAGTGATGGGGTTTATTGCAGGGAGAGGTATAGGTCTGTGTGCAAGTACTGTGCTCTTTGAAATAATTTGGTCTCATTTGTCCTGCTTGCAACGCTTTTCCAGCCATCAGAAGGTCTCATCTGTTTCATGGCATTTTTTTTTTCTACCAGTGACAGTTCACATCTACATCACTGCCCACAGAAGGAAGGAGTTTATACAAAATTCATAAACCATTCACATGGGTTTTCTTTCATATTACTCAAGCTGCATGCCAGCTTCTGAAGGCTGTTCCAAGAATGAAAGCAGGTCACAGTGTTTAGCACAGCCATGCACACTTGCATTTCAGAGGTACTTTTTCCAAGATTTCAAATGTTTGCTCACATGTGCTATTGAACAGTGAAGCATTTCATGCTGAATACTAGCACAGTTTTCTACTATCTTTAACATCACCTTTCTTGCATCTCCATTGTTCAGTGACATAAGGAGTTTTCTGAGATGAAAGTGCATCTACACAGATCCGTTCCCCCTGCAAACTACAAAATGGAAGTGTTCTTTCTCTCCTCTATACTGAATTATATTGTGCCCCATACCATGTCACCACCTGCAACTGGTTTCAAACACTCTTTAAGTAGATTTCCTCAGGTGATGATGGCCAACAAGTCGAAGCGTATTTACAGGAGCACAGTGGGAGAAGACCCACCCCACCATGGTGCTAGACAGCTGCTGAGAGTGTGTTCTTGATCGGATTCCCTGTGCAATGGAAAAATACCTCACAGCCCTTGGGGAACAGGAAGACAAAAGCATCTGAGTAGGCTTCATTGCTCAGATTTAGTTTGGAAGTCAACTAAGACAGAGAAGGAAATCAAAGAAAAAATCTAGAGCTGCCATTGTCATCCTGGGAGAATCAACATAATTCACAGGTCAGGGAACACAAATATCCTTTGTGTTTTAATTTGTGTTCCAACATGCCACAACAGAACCCCGTGTTGCATGACCTTTCAAGATTGAAATACGGGATCAGTTTTTCCACTGGTATAAAATTATACCACTTAGTTTATATAATTTGGTAATATGACTGGTATCCTTATTTTTTTGGAGACCTGCTTCAAGTTTAGGTAGCAGAAAACAAATATCATCCTATATGTTTCACTTTAACATAATATGACATATTCTTAGATAATTTCATTACAACAGAAGGTTTGAATTGATTTTCAGACACCCTGGTTTCTCAGAAAGAAACTTACTTAAAAAGCGAAACAAAAGAAGGAAAAGTATGAAGAGCAATTTTGTATCTTGGATTTATGTGGAACAGGTGAGGAGCTCCCAGCTATTTTCAACATACAGCCCACCTCAGTAAAGGTTGTGTAAAACACAGCCATCAGTTACCAAGAGGGATGAAAGTCCCTGGGCCACCAGCTGGAACATGAAGCTTCTTCATCTGTCTGTGGCTTTCCAAGTGCACATTCCCCTGTCAGCCTCCTGCCACTCAAGACAAAGGCTAGCACAAACTGTCTTCTATGCAAGGGGAAGTAAACGGGAGCCCTCAGAATGGCTACAGGAATCGATATCTTCTGCAGAGAGCAGTCCCAAATTCCTAGCTAGTCTGGATATATGGAGAGAGCTTATGTAAATGGTGGTGAACTGTCCACAAGGTTCTGCTCAGGCTTGCTGGTCCTGCAGAAAAGCTCTTTTCTGCAGGGGTGATGGCAGAGAGCACAGTCATGCAGGAGCCAGGACCATTCTGGCTAGAGCTGCTTGGGAAGACACCATTGCTTAAGCTGTGAAATGAATGCAAAAGTGGTTTGTGGCTTCCTCATGCTTAAATATCACTGGCAGCCATCTGAACCTGGAGTGCTAACAGAGCTAATCCTGAAATAAAACCTCTCCAGAAAGAGATCATGAAAGAACCATCAGCTTCTTCCATCTTCTCCTGTACCCTTCTTGCCCCGGCTGATTTCATGACTTGAGCTACATTTACATCTATTTACATTTACATTTATGTTTACATTTATCCATTTATGGAAGTGGGACAGGAGGAGGTGAAGGAAGAGGAACAAGGAATCATCCTTTTTAGTACCAAGTCCTTGGTATGCAGTATGCAGCCCGGGCTGGCCATAACCTACAAGGTTTGGGCAGAAATAGAAAAAAAATCAACAAACCCACAACACATATCCAACTGTTGAAGAAAAAAACTCATGAGACAGCAGCCAGAAATTCAGAGCATGTAATTTAAAATACAGTTTGTGGCTAAAGAACACAAGACAAAACTCTGATTTGGAGCAGATCCATGGTGCATGCACCAGAGGAGACTCTTGTCTCACATACTTTGTCTGACAGCTGTAGGGGATTACTTAACCAAAATATCACAAAGTTGTGGTGAGATTCAGGTGCAGGTGTGCCTTCCACTGAAAGGGTTCCAGGGGAGTAAACAGCTATGGAACACAAAGGGTTGTAAATTCCCTGGCTTTTCACATAGCCTGTCATTATGGAGCCTTAGGGTCAAAGGTATGTTTGCTTTAGTGCTGGTTATCATTTGGAGATTCACACTGATATCGTGGTACAACCTTCCTTGAGCAGGAGTGCCGCTGTTGCTGAGGCCACCACCAGCATGGTTTCCTGCAGGCGACTACTGGATTTCAGCAACTTGGGAGAAGCAAGGTTTTCCTTCAGGCAGTCCTTTGTCCCACCTCAGCCAGCCCTGCTCTCTGCCAGCAACCAGAACGATCATAAAGACATTACAGTGGTGAAAATTTCCTACATGACTGCCATTCAGTGAGCTGAAATCAGACTAGGAAGCAAAATATCTCACACTGAGTTAAGTTATATATGGAGGATTTCTCAGGATTTCTGACTGATGACATCTGACTGTCCCCACTGCCCATTGTTTGTTCCTGGGTTGTTTGAACAAAAGCAAGATGTGGAGTACTAAAAGTCTGTCTACATTATAATAGTGAGCTATTTGATTAATGAGTCATTTGATATACGTAATTGTGCAATATCTAGTAACAGAAAAGTCTCGAGCTATTCATGAATCCCTTTTCCTGAGAAAGGAAGGATATACTATTTCAGTGAGTAACCTGTAGAGAGAATTTGAGATTGCATTACTACTATATCAATATTTTAGGAAATGCAGTCTCTGAGGGGATACCTTATACTGTTATAAAATACTCTGTGGTGTGTTTTCACCACACAGGGGTGATGTGCTACCTGATAGCTGCAGCGTAAGAAGGGCTTGTCACCTTCCACCTCTCAGCTTGGAACAGAACTGGTGAGACAGAGTGGGCTGGGTATTCACCTGTCCCTCTTCCCCAGGTCTTGCAGGAAGCTGGGACCTTTGCCTTTGGGGAAGTTTGACTCTAGACCATGAAGAAAGGAGCCAGTGCTGGCTGAAGTGAACTGCAGTTCCTCTACCAGAAACAAGGTATTTATAAGGCCTGGAGTGGGGACAGGTACGAAGCAGAAATATGTCTGCCACATGTCAAGCACCATTCCCCAGCTGTCCTGTGGAACCTCCTTGCCTGCTGTGTCTGGGTGGCTGTGCAGTGCCCCACCTGATAGCTGATCCTCCTGCCTGGTGTGAACATTTCAGTGGGACTGAGGGGTGCCTTCATCAAGCAGAGGATGGTACTTGAGTTGCTGGGACCAGTTTTCCTGCCACAGTTGTATACAGGCATGTTGTATCCATCTCATCCCTAGAAGTTGCATGAGGCCTGGAATAAAGAAAAAAACATGAAAGGAAGATTTCCTCCTGTTTGAGTTACCCCACAAAAACACCACCAGTCAAGTAGAAACACACGAGGCAAATCATACATGCAATTACGCACGTTAGTAGGTGTTCTCTGTTTAGACACCATTTGTCATTTAAACAAAAGCTTAGAATTTAAGAAAACCAGATGGGGTCGGGGTACAAATGCATCATGCTGTTCCCCAGCATACATCCACTACAAGCTATGCTTTGAAAGGAGGCATGCCCACCTTGTGTGTTGCCCTGGGGGACATGCACCGGCACCAGCCCAATGCCACAGGCTCAGTGACTGATACAGCATCACTCAGATTTGATGGGACCGCCAGAAGCTGTAACTTTGCCAGCTTTAACACAGCTCTCGCGGCCGCAGCATCTGAGCAGAGGCGGTGCTCCTGGGCACCCCCAGGTGCCTGGCAGTCCTGCCGCGACGCTCCGGGATGCGAGGTGCTCAGGAGCATCCTGTGTCCCGTGAGCGGGTGGGCGGGCAGAGAATCAGCGGCGCCACGACGGCCCTCCTTCCCCTGGAGAGCACCGGGACCGGGCTGCGCAGGGAGCGTAGGGCATCCCGCCTGGAGCGCGGGGCCATGGAGGCAGCCACGGACAGCACCAGGTTCGGCTACATCCTGGAGCTGCTGAAGCGGGACAAGGTAGGGACGGCACCTCCGAGATACGCGGGGCGGGCGGGCAGCGCCCGAGGGGAGAGACGACTCCCTTCGCAAGTGCTTTGTCGGGTTTTTTAGGGGAATGTGGGGGCAGGAGTGACGCGTCTTTACAGCTAATGTACTCTGGAGGCTCGACGAATATTTGCCGCACACTTCCGATGCTACGAGGTGAAAAAGTTAAAAAATAATTTCCATGAGAAATGTCCCTGAGCCCAGCACAGCTGGGCTTGCATCTGCCGGGTTTGCAGCCCCGCTCCAGCGCGGGGATGAGATGCGCCCTGCCCGGGGGGCTGCTGCCGCTGGCCACAGGCTGCGAGCAACGCTGGAGAGGGAACCGTCTCCCCAGGCACTGATTCAGAGTTGGTAAGTATTTTGAGGAAAACTTGAGTGTGCATTTCGTAGGAAAAAAAAGGAGGGAACGCAACCTCTTGCACTGTTGAGCTGCTGATACATATGAAAACCAAAGATTCAGGTGTGGTGTGTTGAGGGTTTTTTTTGTTTTGTTTGTTTTTGTTTTTGTTTTTGTTTTTGTTTTTTGTTTTTGTTTTTGTTTTTGTTTTTGTTTTTGTTTTTGTTTTTGTTTTTTTTAAGCAGCCACAATATTTAAAAATAAGTGTGATAAATAATGATGCTATTGGAAATATTGCTTGTTCCAGATTCATCCTGGTGACTTTCCAAAGGCTGCCTTCACAGCCAGTTCTTTGTCAACATCTTTCTCCCCCTTCCTCTCCTCCACTCCCTCTTCTAAAAGTTCTGGAAGAACCTTTAGAGCAGGTGAATGAGGAGTTTCCTGGATGATTCTTTGCTTCTCCTTGCCTGGGAGTAATCATGGCAGGGCTTTAAAGGAAAATTCATCTTTGTTCTGTCCATTTTACACACCGAACAAAATCATCAGGTGTTTCCAGCCAGAAACTCCTCATGGCTGGAATGTCTCTGTAATAGGATGCTACATCTGTCCGTTATCCCACAGTTAAGCAGTCTGTACTTAATTCAGACACCCTCTGCAAGAGCATATGGCTTGGTAGACAGCAGACTTGTCACAGTAGTGTGTGAAATGTGCATGTTTATTACAAACAGAGTTGTTTATACACAGACAATGACATTGCCAAGCACCATCATCACAGACACTTGGTGTACACAAAGAAAAGGGGAGCAGTACCGGTTGTGTGACTGCCACAGATTTTCCACAGTGGTGATCACTGCTTCAGCTTCTACAACCTTCCCGCTCTTGCTCTCCACATTTTCCTTTTGCATTTTTTGAACCTTCAGACCAGGATTATAGATTACAGCCTCTTTGTAACTTATTGATGTTATCCAGCAGCTTGGATGTGTTCTGTTGGGATAATTAAACTGCTTTCTCAGATGACATAAATCATGCCAGCAAAAGGACTCTTTTGTATGGTAAACAATGTTTGCTTGGGGTCAGGGTATTGCTGCTTAGAGGTTCCAGCACTTCCCGTTCCCATTTCCCCCCATCAATAAACCTTTTGCAATAAAGCCTGGAAGCATTAACATTCTCTGAGTTAACTGCTAAGCATCTGGTTTTCACTGAACAAAGACCTATTAGAAAATCAGGATGCAACAAGAATACTTTACACTTGCACACTCACCTCTCAGTACACGAGGTACCTGCAGGTATGATGCATCAGCTCTTGAACCCAAAAGAGCACGTGACCCCTTTTGGCAAGCATGTTGTTTTTCCACTTAGCTGGCAACCTCCGTCAGACCTCTCAAACAGGGCAGATCATTATATATCACTTTTCCCTGGGGGAATGTCACTTCAAAAACCTGTTATCTCTTTTAATGATCTGTACTCATTATTCTCCTGTGACTCCCCTTCACACATAGGACTTGCACATAGAACCTAGAACAGAAAGATGCATGTAGCACTTTTAGTTCCAATAAGACAGTCCTTGTGTAATCCATACATCCACAACATCTGTTTAGGCTCACTACAATACCCTCTGAGATATTCTGGGCCTCCATGGCACCTGTCACAAATGTCACAGTAGCATCTGAGAACTCCAAAATACCCTGAGAGAAGATTAACAACTAGCTGCACTTTGTACCAGAGGCACTGGTGCAGAAGGAGATTGTATAACCTTCTTTCAAGACTCTGAAATCTCAGTTCAAACCACAGCAAGGACACTCACTGTCTCAAAATGATGTACTATTCCAGAAATGGTCTCAGGCTTCTTCCAACCCCGCCTCTTCCCCATCCCTCCCCCAAATTATTCCCTGTAAGTTTACTTTTGCAGTAGTCAAAACACACACACTCCTACCCCAGTTATTCACTCAAACCCCAATTCAAACTGTTTTACTTTCATAGGTGTATGTTTGGGTTTTTTTTAAATGCATATGATTCTCTTGTTGTATTAACTTCAAAGAATTTTTAGATGCTATAAAGAAACAATCATATCTAATGGGCTAAATGATACCAATATTTGCCATCTGTTTTGTAAAACCATTTTAAAGATTTTTTTCTCTAAGCAGAATAGAATCAGTAAGCTGATAGAAAATAATATAGGCTTCAGAGGGAAGCTAACAGCACCCAACACCCTCTGAGATCTCTTTATTTAATTGAAACAAGGATCTTGACATGTTCTACTTTTTAATCAAGGCACTCACCCTCTCTCCTTTTCCTCACTTCTTTGCTTTGTTTTACCATCTATTCCTACACTCCACATGGTTTGCAGAAACTGACAGTTTGTGGTTCATAAGGAGCAGCTTTAAAAGCTATTCTCCAGAAAAAGCATTTAGAGAAATTGATACAACTGAAAACAAGCCCTAAAGCCCATATGATATGAACATGAGAAATATATAAAAAGAATTTTAAGAACATTTCAAGTTCTGCATGCTCTCCACCTGCAGCCTGCAGGTGACACCAAGTTCTGTCCCTGCCTTCTGCCTTTAGTCATGTAATGACTAAAGTAAGATTCTCTTGTGGTAGCATTTTAGCTTTTGTCCAGCTGACAGTAAGGGACAGAGCTATAGAGGGGTTCAAACTGAAATCACAATGAGAAGCTGGAGAGGAGAAATGCAACATTTACCAGTGGCTGTGGTGGCTGGCAGGTGGCTCTGGGCTGCCTGCCTCAGCTGAACTGGAGTCTGCACCTCAAGCTAAAGAAGATAGGGCTTTATATACTTCTTGCATATGTGCAGAAAAGTGCTTCCTTGGGGTTTGGGTCCCTATGAGGAGAATTCTCCTCTAACAGCAATTTTCATCCATTTACAAAGTATTCAAAAGCACGCCATTAGGTGTATATTGTGAGGGTGTTTGCACAAAAAAGTGACTCTAGTTGAAAGAGTATGTAAAGATAGCTTGGAGTTCAGTGTCAGGCAGCAGCATTAAGTTAGGTACTTTAGAGAGGTCTGAGTTTCAAATCTAGTAGTCAAGAGCAGTTAAAATCTAATTTTCCTGTCTTCACAGCTTTCAATCAGTTACTTGGCTGGGTTAGTCAGCCTATGTGACAAAGGTATTTCCACATCTTGAACATGCTCTCATCACTCCAACCGTTTCCCTGAAGCACCTAGAAGCACATGGGATGTGACATAGAAAGGGTGAACTGCCAGCTTTTTCTTCTGTGACAGGGATATCTAAAGTCTGAAGGGAAGGAGAGAAGCACCTCATGTGTTCCATGTGTACTGTACTATTTATTGTGTCATATCTTTATGGAGTCAGAAACTGACCCTGTGATTGATTTTCCTGTATTTTTTTCTCCTGTAAATGGTTTATATTCTAAATCCTTTTCAAAATAACCTTACATTTTCTTTCTGCTGAACAGTAATAATTTCTTTAGAGGTAGGACTCTCACTGAATTCAGAGCTGTAAGATATTTTGATTTGAATGTCTTGTATTTTTGGGAAGATTTTTCATTAGAATTCCGTCATTTGCTCGGCAAGTGATTTCAATCTATGGAAGCAAACAGCAGTGTCCTCTGTGTGGACTATATTGTGTAGCTGCTCTTTGGATCCTTTTCTGCTTTTCAGGTGTCCTGGAACTGAAGCAGAGTACTGTACATGTGGCAGTAAGTTAAAAAGTAGACACACTGAACCAGTTTATCAGACTTTGAGACAGGCTGGCTATAAATCCTACCCAAAGCTAATTGCAGACCCAGCATTCTGGCAGTTCAGTGGGTGTAGCCTTTATTGACTTTATTCAGCGCTCTGTGCATAGCAGCGGCATGTGAGATCTTCTGAAGTTGTCCAGTCCAGCTGCTCAGGTTATGGGATCTGTTAGGAAACCAGTCCAGCCTTGAGGATTATGGATCTCTAGCACATCTCTGCAAAGACAAACAACCGTGAACCAAGGGATTAGGGACTGATATTTTTGTTTTATGATGAGATCCTCAGGCCGTTGTTATGTTCATTTTGAAACACCCAAGGTCTACAGATCCTCACTAGCTGTTCAGGGTCAGACAGTTGAAGGGCAGCTATTGTGAAGACTAAACTGAGTCTCTGTTCCTGAGCCAAATAAGGTACATTTCTCTCAGGCAGCATAAATTCTTGCCTTATTGCTGAGGGGACAATAAATCTTTTAGCCTGCATGACTGCAAAAATCCTGTGGATAGAAGTCATCTTCATTAGGTTCGACTGTTCAGGACTAAGTAGAAAAGCATATTGCATCACTGATGATTTACAGGCAGCAGGATGAGGGCTAACACCCTCATCTGAATTCATCCTGGAAGAAAACACATTGCACAGGGAGAAAAACATCTGTGTGATAGCTCAGTCCTGCCATCAGTCATGCCATCTGAGAAAAAAGTCTGTTCTCATACTGCCTGTCTTCACTGTGATGCATTGGCTTCAATATTTTCAATCAGAGGAAGGCAGACCAGCAGTAAACTCACTCAGTCTCAAGCTGTGGTTGCAAAAACAGCATGAAAATAAATGTCTTGAAAAGCTTTGGTCTGGAGGACCTACTGGAGGCAGGAGATGTGTTGGCAGAACCTTCCTGGTGCTTTGGGAAGGTTTATGTTTTTTCCTGCGGTAGAACTGCAGCTGCACCATTTAACAAGTGTAGGATTTTTACAGCTTGTTGGAAAGCAGTGCTGCATCCTTCTTGATACTGTCTTGATAGTTAATGCAACTGAGCACTTGGGAGATTTCTGCATATCAATTATTGAATTAGCAAGTACATTTAACCTGAGGTAGGGGGGAAAATAGGACGGCAATGCCCACCCATCCTAGTTTCTGTTTTCTTCTGCTGTCTTGGGAGTGCAGGGCATGCTGTAACTCCTGGTCAGACCCTGGTCTGCAGCAGCAACAGGGGTGAATTTTGAAGGATGTGTAGAGCTACTTAAACACTACCCATGTATTACTCCATGCAAAAGGAGTCCTTTGTGAGCAGAATGGATGTCCTATTGATGCACGTCTTTGGCTAGAAAAAAAGCAGAAGGGTAGGTCTGAATTCTGTAGTCATGCTGATCTTATTAACCCCTAATTAAATATTTCCAAAATATTATTTTTAGAAGCTAAAGACAGGAATCTTTTCTAATACTGCTTTGTGCTCTTATCTTTTTAATGCATCAGTCATTCTTAGCTGTTGCTTTTTCCTCCCAGTACCTGAAGCTAATGAGAATTTTTGCACTGCAAATTTAGTAGTCCTGGGTCAAGGGAGGATCAAAAGGCTAGTAAAAAGGTGTCAGCGCAGAAGAGGGAAGTTTTGTCCTTTGGAGGCCTTCAAGGACATTTTCTTCCATGTACTATCTTAATGTGATGGAGGTGGTAATTGAAATCTTGCTCTAAACCACCCTGAAGCCAGGGCAAACAGGTACACAAACAAGATAATACCTTAACGACCTATTAAGAGATTGAACAAAGAATCATACACAAGTCCTGGCAGTAACAGTAGCTGTCACTGCGGTCCATGTGAAGTCTTCAGGAGGACAGGGGAAAATCTGTGTTCCACGTTTGTCTGCGCTAGCAACACTCAGCTGTGCTGGCATCCCCGCCTCTGCCATGGAGTGCAGAATGGTTTTCCTTCCTGAGCCGCCAAATGCAAAAAAATTTCCTACTGCTTCAAAGGCAGCCTTAGAGCCAAGGGGTCTTTGTTCTAGTCTGAGGCTGATCGTTTATTTGGTCCTGCATCAACCACAATCCAGTGTCAGTGGTGGGTAGTGTGCTAGTGCAGACAAGTGCTTATTAAAAGCTGCCTGCCTGTAAGGACAGCTGGAATCAGGAAAGCTGGGGAACAGTAGAGGTGGGTAAGAGATAATAAACTTATTCAGAGGCTTGCAAATCATTATTCAAAACATAGTTGGAAGGCTGCCAACAACCTTACCAACCTGTTCTCCCCACACCCTGTTAAGTGACGTGTTTCAGTTTGAATACACATACTGGCATTATCTGGCATTATCAGAATAATTTCAAGCAGAGAACTCTATATTTTTATAACACTGGTTACTAAACAAATGCTAAATAATATCTTTATAAGTCTGCTGTAGAAAGTGCTTCTTTGTTGTACTGGACATGTAAAAATCGCTTCTGTCTTCATGATTCCTGAGTATAAATTTCCATTCAAGTTTCACATCCGTGCCACTGAAACACAGGTGTAAATAATGCCTAAGTAAGATGTTTCGACTGTGTTTGTTTTATTGACTCATAGGAAAAGTAGTTTTGAAGGGAAAAGGGAACTTCTTTATCCTGATGTTTTTCTTCAAATAGGCAAGTAGGTCAAATTTGGTGTTTGTCAAACTGAGAGCGTTTCATCATTCACGTAACTCAGGCTTCATGTATTTAAATTAACCAAACCTCCTTCCACTGTGTAATATGAGAACAGTGCATGCTTTCACTCCAAGCTTGCTAACTGGTGCTCCTCCTCCCTTAGCCTAATGCTATGTTAGCTATTGCCACTGCAATGGTTGTGTCTGCACCCTTGCCAAAGCCTAAAGGTGATGGACATTTAAAATTTTTTGTTTAAATTATTTTATATTTTTTGTTTAAATTATTTTTGTTTGTTCTGCTGGATGGTGAAAAGGGATTTACTAGCTCTTTTCCAATGTAAACATGCTATAAGGGAAGACTAGGAGGTGCCGGCCATCGTAATCACTTCCCCACCCCTTTTTCATCCTTGTTGCCACAAAAGCTGTCTGGTGCATGCCTGCTGCACGATATTTGAGAAGTCATGGCAGTCAGACAAAGTCCCCACTGACTGGGGAAGTGGAAACATCACACCTATTTTTAATTAGGGGATGAAGGAAGGCCTGAGAAATTACAGACTTTTGAGCCTTATCCCAGTGCCTGGGAAGATCATGGAACAGATCCTCATGGAAAAATGTTAAGGCACATGAAAAGCAAGGAGGTGGTCTGACACAGCCAGCACAGCTTCAGTAAGGGCAAATTGTACCACCAAACTGGTCCCCTTCTGTGATGGGGTGACTGCAAAAGTTGGCAAGGGAAGACCAAGAGATGACTTCCGTAAGGTCTTTGACACAGTCCCACGTGACATCCTTATCTCTGAATTGGAGAGACATGGATTTAATTGATGGACTATTCAGTGGATAAGGAACTGGCGACAGAGCTGTGGGCAAAGG
>VWZU01019329.1:2581-33477 GCA_013397095.1 Sterrhoptilus dennistouni | reverse complement strand
GGCTCGGCCGGGCGGCTGCCGGGGTCACGGAGTTACTGAGGAGCCGCACCGATCCGCAGGCGGCTCTTTGTGCGACAGATAAAAGACGTAAATAAACGTATAAATAAATAAATAAATAAATAAATGATGTCCCTGACTCGGAACTATTACCTTAATGAAGTCAAGACAGTTTCAGCCCTTAAATGTGAATTACACCTCAGAAAAGCCTGTTGTTTAACCAGTCTGACACTTAATTTCTTTTTTTTTCCCTCCTCCACCTTCGTACGCCAGCGAGCAAGCTAAACATATGGACTCCTATTGTTAAGAAGTGTGGTTGCATTCGTTTCTCTAGGTCCTTGAGTGGAATTAAGACTACTCCCCTCCTTTCCTCCCCTGCAATGCAGACATGACCTAAAGATGAACTGAGTTTGCCTAGTGGCAATGCTCTCTTCACTTGCAATGAATGCTGTCAGTCCTTTCATAAATGTTAATTGAGATTTGTTTTAACCAGAGAAGTGCCTCAAACCAGATAAAACTGTGTGCATTTATTCTGCAGAGCTGGGGTTTGGTGACATAGAGCAGTGCTGTAAGTCTTGGTGCCTCGTGTTTTCCTGTGCTTACACTTGTTTCTCCCTCTATCACGAAGGTTGCCATTAAGGGTATTGAAAGAGAGCTTATCTGCCCAGCATGCAAGGAATTGTTTACCCATCCACTGATCCTTCCCTGCCAGCACAATATCTGTCACAAATGTGTGAAAGAAATACTTTTTGCATTTGAAGACTCCTTTGCTGATGGAGGCTCTGAATCCTCTAATCAGAGTAGCCCTCGGATTAGAATCTCTGCTTCTAGCATGGACAGAATTGACAGAATTAATAGATCAGGTATGTATCAGAATTTGCGCATGTTTTCCTGATTTTATTATTAGACTGGCTTGAGCTGAATGGTGTCTGCATTGGTAAAATGTCTTCCTGGTACTCCTGATGTGGTTATAGAGATGACTTAGGGATAGTGCTACTCTTGTTCATTTTGTGTCAAGAACAATGGCAATATTTTTAAGGACAATGCACTCTGTTTCATCTGTAATAGATTCGTCTTTGTGGCATTCTATAAATCTTTATAACCATTGTGTTTATTTATTTCTGTATTTCAGTTACACAGAGATGCAATAGCATCACGTTGAGTACCACAGAGATGTAGATTTTGGCAATTTCATTGCCTGCCAGTGGTTTGCTCTGGTTTGCTCAGCCCCAGTGCAGCAGTTCTGATTTCCTTCTTAGCCTGTGTAGACTTTGCAAACTTTTTTGTCCTGCCCGCTTCATTATGTGTACAATAAATAATTTTCCACTGTTTATGATTATTGCACTGTTGCAAATTTGAAGGACAGATGACTGTAAGCAGACAGCTCTAACAGCCTCCTTCATTGTGGTCTGCTTGAAGATTTAAGGAGTGCTTGGCTTTAGGACTCCCCATGCTCTGTGTGGTATTGTGCTAGAAAGATTCTTCCGGTCTTCATAATCCACAGATGAGTTGGTCTGCTTTTATGCAGATGCATTGAAAGTGCTTTGTGTATGCTTTACTTCTTGAAAGATACCTCATCTTGGCTTTCAGGCTTTCTTCTGACATAATTATCCACTTTAAAACCACACTCCTCTGTGCTCTGGAAGAGTTACCAATAAGACAAACTCTAAAGCTCTGTCTTACATTTTGTGTTACTAAAGTTCATCTTTCCCAGTTTTCACAGATTAAATGTGCAATTTCACCAGCTTCTTTTAAACAACTATTTAGTACTGTTTAGTACTGAATTGCTAGTACTGGTACTTTTTCAAATCAGTTTGTTAAGCAAAAAGCCACTAGTCTTTGGTCCTCCCCCTGCCACCCTGTCCTGAGATACATGTACACAAGTTGTTGCAGGAGTTCTAATCTTTAAATCCACTGTGGTCTGACACCACCTCAGCAAACTGATGAGAATATATCTCCTCATCTGACCTGCTAACAGAGAGGTGATTGCTTTCTTGAAGACCAGTTTGATGAGTAGCAAGAAAGGGTTGAGATTTGGAAATAATGAGCTTCCCCCCTCTTACCTCAAAGAGTGTTGGGCAGATGCACATCACAGGAAAATTATCATCTCAGACAGTTCAGATTTGCAGAATGAAAAGCATATGGAAATGGAAGCATTAAAGAATAAATTTTTAAATTCAGATTAAACTATCTTTGCTTCTAATGTTATAGGCATTATGGATAGCTTCATTGCTATATCGAGTGTGAGATTTGCTCTCAGACCAGTTTGGTACCAGCAACGCAATTTACATTTGCACAGCTGTTGTCTTGCATCTGTAGTACTCATACTGTGCATTGTCTTGCTAAATTGGCTTTGTGATCTATAGGAGAGTTTTCAAGGAAACAACTCTATAAGAGAGAAAATGTAAGGAAGACATCCAAAGTGGGGTCTCACATGCATAACAAAAACCCACTAGAACTTCTGAGAGGCTTGTGCAGGGCATGTCAGTGTCAAGATCTTACTGTCACATTTCAAAACGCATATGACACCTTCTTCCCAGTATGGGGTTTTTATTTTTTTTTCTCCACTTAAAGAATCCCTGATGACTCCATAAGGAATGTAATCTATTTAAAATGGGTTGGCATTTAAATTCTTGGTATGCCAGAAGGAGCTGGTCTGTATTTGGTCATGTTCTGTATTTGTTGTACACATATAGCTTGCATTTACAAGTGCAATTCATTTTAGTGTAAAAGGGACAGAACTCCTTGAAATGGAGTGTATGTGCTGCTTAAAATGCAGAATGTTGGTTTAAAAATACCCCTCTGTTTATATTGTATTTTAAATAATTTTTAATTAACAAAATCTTGCTGGATATAGCATGAAAATGAAGGCTATTTCTTATTGCTGTTCCATTATGTCTAATGCTACTGTAATTACAGTGTTGGTGTAATTAAAGCATATAATGTGGTTATGTTGACAGTTGTGCAAATGTTTGAAGTATCTCCCCTGTGCCCCTCCTCTCCAATGCCTTCTTTCTCCATTTTCTTGTTCTGCTTAAATCTTACAGTTGTTTGATATGCTAGAAATTTAAACATTCTTGCCTTTCAACCCTACAGGAGTTTAACAGCCGCAGGAGAGAAAAGAGTTGATGCTTTTCATTTGAACCATTGTAAACCAATGGTATATCTCATTTTTTGATGTCTAAACAGCTCTCTGTTCATTGTTTGCAGCCTCACAGAGGAGGTCTTTTGGGTGCAGAGGTAGAAATGCTTCACTTCTTGTGTTGGCTAGAGACAGTCTAGCATTTAGATTTCAAGTTAAATATTGTTGGTTAGCATATAGCTTTTTGTCAGTGGTCAAGTCCACAAAAAGGCTTTTGCAGTGAGCAAAGGTACAGCAAAGAAGTTCTACAAGGACAGCTTTTCATTCTGTGCAAGACTGATTTAAAGGTCAACTGGACTGGAATTTAGTTAAGAGTTGGATTATATTTTTTTCCTTGTGTGTATGTGACTGAGTATACCCTGGTGGGTACAAAAATGCACACAGAACCCCAGTAATCACCACACCAGTTCCTCCACCCCCTGCTTTTTAATTTTCAGTTTACATGCTCAAGTTTCAATGAAACTGTTCTTACTGGTAATGGAGTGTGATTACTGGATTGCTCTTCCTTACATTTACAGGTCGTGTTTGGCCATCAGTTCTAAATGGAATGTAATATTGGCTCTTTATTTTATGTAAGCCTGCTTAATTTGATGAAGAACAGATTGAAATTTACACCATGTTGATATGAGTAGGTAGTTCTGAATCTCACAGTTTATCGCAGCACATGAGTATGTGAGGAAAACTAAGCATTTTACACTTACAGACTTGTAATATTTCGTGTGTCTGATGACAATCAAGTTGAAGGATAGTCAGTCTTTTAATTATATGTCATTTCCAAAATTGAGCTTGTCTGGGCAGCTCAGCCAGTGTGTTGACTTTTTCAATAATGATTACTTTTTTTTTAAATGTAATATTTGGTCAAAAACAGGAGAGAAAATCCCCAAAATCCTTGTTGCTACAGTATTGGCAGACACATGAGCAATCCATAGGAATATGGTGTCCTTCAGCAAAGATGTGAACTGAGTTAAACACAGATCTGAATTTTACACTCAGTGGAGGACAAAGCAACTCATGGGAAGAGGAAGTTTAAATTGCCTCTGTTGAAGGCTGAAACTGTCATAAACAGAGATACCATATGATACCATCAGATGTCTTGGAAAGCTGTTTGTGTCTGCTCTTTTTGCAGAAACTCTTGATTTGTAAAAAATTAAAGTTTCAAAAAGTAACATTTTAGCTCTACTGGCTTCTCCTATGTGGCCTCTCCCTTCTTCCCTCTCCCCTCTCCCATTTCCCTTTCCCTCCCTTCTCCCTCCTCTCCCCTTTCCCTGTTTACCCCTTCCCTTTGCTATACCCATCACCTTTTTTCCCTTCCCTTTTTCCTTCCCCTTAAAAACCCATCCAAAACCACTAACTGAGTTGTGGGGTAGCAATATACATTTCTATTTAAAAAAAAAAAACCCAACCTTTCAAGAGAATCCAGTTGACTTTTAAATCCTTTTTTCTTAAAGTTTCACACATTTAATGTCCATGTCTTCCACAACCATAGAATTCTGGTAATACTGTTTACTTGAAAAACACAACTTTAAGATGTCTTATCCCTTTGCAAACCATTCATTGTAGTTTGGACTTTTCAACATTTTAAGTGTTGGTACCTCTCTTCAGGAAGATGACATTTAAACATTGTCTCTAAAAGACATACTTAAGATTGCTCTTTGACTTGAGTCTTTGCAATCTCTATGGTAATATTTGTGAGTCTGAGCACGAGTGTATGTTGTGATTTTATTTTTTTTTTTGTAACCGATCAAGGAACTGATTGTAAGTGGAGCAATCAGTTAACAAATCACAGTGGAAAATTTCATGTGGTGATTTCTAATAGTTCACAAAATACATATTTGCTTGTTGTAAACCAAATTGGCAAAGTGTAAAAGAGAATGTGGGTAGGAACCAAGTTTCTCTGAGCTGCATATCTAAATATGTCTACAAAACCCAAGGGGTTTGTTGTTCTGTTGTTTTTTGTGTGTGCTTTTTGTTTGTTTGGATTTTTTTAAATATAACTAGAATTTAGTTTCACCAAATTGGACACAATACAGAGAGGAAAGACAGTGTCCAAAGTAATTACTTCATGAGTGCTTTCTTCTTAAAATATGAATGTAGAAATCCTTTAAGCAGAAAGCAAACTAAAGTGTTAATATTTTAACACTCACTAGGCAAAAAGATAATGTATTTCCATATTTTTGAGTATTGAAATGGCAGAACACACCAAAAAGGTTAGCAAATAAATTTCCAGAATTTAAAACAAGAAAAAAAACCCAGCCTAGACTCTCAGAGTGCTGTCAATGAAAAGGGGTGAGACATCTGAAGGTGTGCAGGATTTCCTTGATTGCTTTCCATAAACAATGTCACCAGTCTTTTCAGAGCATGGCTCATGATGACAGTCTCATGTCAGTCCACCACAGGCAGAATGAAAGGCCTCCATTGCAATGGATATGAATTTCAGATTGTATTTTTAAACTTGACCACTGCACCATGTTTTGGTTTTTTTTCTTGCTATCTTGCTTTGTCATTGTTTGCTCTCTGCTCTAGCATACTATTTGTAGGCAGTCCCAGTATGTGCTGCGTTGTATGGTTTTTTTCTTAGTTTCAGCAAATGTATGTATTCTAGATCACTTTTTGTAGCTGTTGTCTGCATGGCACTGCATGTGAAGTAATCTTTTTATGTAGGACATTGTAGAAGTCTCTGTAGAAGATTTCTTTATGTTCCTGTGTGCAGTGCTAGCTTGGAGCATACACTGAAAATACAGTTTGTGTTTCACTGTTGTTGCTGTGCCTTGCATGTGTGTGTTGCTGTGTATGCCAAGTTATAGGTACTGCAGGATGTGCAGTAATTAATTCACTTCAAGTAAGTACTAAACAATGTGAAATCAGACAAATATCTCTGCTCCCTTAGACGGAGAGTTGCATACCTGTGCCTTGTGTCACCCATCCTGTTCTGTAAGCAGCCTAGTTGTTCTGCTCAGAACTTAGAGAAAGGCATGAGACCACGCTGGGTGAGAGACTGTCAGTGCATGCACACTTATCCATGCTCTGATTGTGACCTCTTAGCTGACAGTAATGCTTAACTACCGCAGGTGAGATTTCAAAGATACTTAAAGGAACTAATTCCTTATAGGTATGTTGGTTTGGAGTTTCATTTGAAGAGAATGGAAAGGGCATGATAGGAATGGAAGCTTTGGATTGTTAGGTGAAAGAGCAACAGGAGAGCAGCCTAAGGCAAGTGTGTTTTGGGTAGCATCACAGGGCACTTCAGAAAGAAATAAAGCATTAGCATTTTTGATGGAAAAACACTGATTAAATACAGAGAAGAACAAATTTCCCTTTCAAAAGAAGAGCCAATTTCAACACTAAGAATTCAGCTTTAAGTCATATACCTCCATTTACAAATTTTTCAGCATCCTAGTGTCAGCTGGAATAGAGTTAATGGTATACTGGGGGGATAATAATAATAAAAAATTAGTAATACAAAAGAGAGAGAGGAACAAAATCCAAGAGAAATAAGTGATGCATATGATGAACAATACAGTTGTTCACCCAGTGCCCACCCTGTTGCACATGACTGCCCCTAGTTTATCTCCTGGGCATGACATTCTAAGTATGGAATATCCCTTTGACCGTTTGGGTCAGCTGTCCTGGCTGTTCTCCCTCCTGGCTTTTCACGCACCTGCTCTCTAGTGAAGCATGGAAAACTGGAAAGTCTTGGATTTAGGGTAAGCATTACTTGGCAACAGCCAAAACATCAGTGTAATAACCTTATCCTGATTCCAAACCACAGCACTGTAAGAGGTACTAAGAAAATTATCTCTAACCCAGATGAAATCCATTAAATTAGTTATACCAGTATGCAGTGCTGTCAAAGAGATCTTGAAACAATGCACCAGCACTACAGAAGATGGAGTTTTTTGTTTCTTTGTAAGGGGAAGCTGAGAGGATACAAATGAAGCTCAAAGGCTAGCTTAGCTTGCTTTTGAAATACATAAAGGATTCTTTCTGGTAGTTGCAACCTGTGGGTTTGTGAGACGGGATGTACTTCTGGTTTGATAACCTCATGAATATTACCTTTTGTATAATCTCTGAGTCTGTGTGAGCCATCTCCTTAACAGACTCAGAAGGCTTCTTAAGTTACTGGCTTTTCTTGAGCCTATGATTTTATTTTGGAGGGAGGGAGAAATTTGTGTGTAGCTGTTTGGTAGGAGTGCAGCTTCTCTACAGTTCCCCCTTTAAGAATTAATAAAGATAAATAGATATACCTTGTTTAACAGATCCTTGTGGAGATCTGTGATTCCTCAGTTCTGGGCAGAGTAACTTCTCATATATAACTACTTCAGATTCCCCTTTGGTGTACAGGGTTTATTTAGCAGCCTTCCTGTATTGAGGCCTTTCAGGAGGGTTCAAGTCAGCCTCAGCATTTTTTGACTGAATGATTTGGCTGAGATGCCATGCTGTTCCCTCATTTTCCTGTTTTTTTTTAATGGTGCCTTTTGGGACAAGTAAAGTAAGTTTGTACTCAGCCAAAGCAAACTTAAGGGAGCTCAAGGTTGGCTATATATTTCTGTTGGTCTGGGAGTAAGATCTTTCATTTAAGCATGTTAAGAAGCTGTTGCTCTCTATATGGGTAACCAGTTAGTCTAAAACCACTTGGCTTCCATGAGGCTTTTTGTTTATTCTTTCAAAAGGTTACAGCTTGAGTGCATCCAAAAGTAGATAAAGAAGATTGAATTGGAAAAGCTAAATTTATTTTAATATAAATTTGAGTTTTAGAGTAATAGTTTGTAATGTCCCTTGGGGTCAGACATAACACTGCCTTGTCAGGGCAATTGTATTCTCTTTGGCTTGGCAGACTACATATGAATTGGTGTTGTACTGGTTTGGACAATGTGCTACAGTCTGGAGTTGGTTTGTAAATTCCTGTGCTTCTTTTAAAATCTTAACCAGTTTGGTCTATGCTCATTCTAAATTGGGTTTTGATGTCTACACAGGCAGAAAACGCAATTCACTGACTCCTAGATCGACTCTGTTTCCTTGTCCGAGTTGCCAGCGGGATATTGATCTCGGAGAGCGTGGCATCAATGGCTTATTTCGCAACTTCACTTTGGAAACTATTGTGGAAAGATACAGACAGGCAGCCAGGGCAGCCATTGCAATTATGTGTGATTTCTGCAAGCCTCCACCTCAGGAGTCCACAAAGAGCTGCATGGACTGCAGTGCAAGCTATTGCAATGAATGTTTCAAAATACACCATCCTTGGGGAACTCTGAAAGCCCAGCATGAATATGTAGGACCTACCACGAACTTCAGACCCAAGGTATGTATGCTGTACCTTACAGAATTCAGGTTGCAGCATTCTCATGTAGCTGCAGATATATCTGTGCAATGATGGTTGCTTTTTAGGACCATGACTGCTTTGTTGACTATTGCTGTTAATTATTGTGCTTTGTTGACTATTGCTGTTAATTATTGAGTGAACCACAAGCTTTTGCTTCTTGCTGATGGTCAAGTGGCTGTTATTGATTGAGAACATACTTGAAGGGTCCTGTAAAAATAACGTGTTTTTACTTTGTGGAAGGGATTATGTTCCTTGTGATTTGAGTCTTTCTTTCCTTTTTTTTTTTTTTTTTTTAAATTTTTTTTAATAAGGCTTAAAGATAAGATATCACAGAATATTCTAAGTTGGAAGAGACCCACAAGAATAATCAAGTCAGCTTTTAAGTGAATGGCGCACACAGGGATTGAATCCACACCCTTGGTGTTATTGACATCTTGCTCTTGAGCATCCAGAATGGGGTTGCCTAGGGAGGATGCCTGTGTGTGGTAAACTGAAAAACCTTGACACACCTGGCCCCCTCCATATCCCCTTTAGGCACATCCCCTTTGGATACTTTGTGCTTGAACTTGATCCATCACCAAGCATCTTTTTTCTCTCCTTCCTTGCATCTAACAAGAGAAAAAGTTGGAGTTAAGGTCTCCATTGTTATTACACCATTATTTTTTATCTATAGCACGAAAGATAAAAATGTTTTGGCAAAATTTCTACTTTATACCCTGGTGCTGCTTTTGCTGCGTTCAGACAAAACAGTGATAATAAAATGCCACTCCCTTGAGTCTCATGCATATCACATTTGCCATCTTGCTAACTGGGGACCACAATCATGGCCTTAAATGTCCCAGCACATGCTGTGTGCCTGTGCCTCCTTGGTGGAGGTCCCTCAGATGCCTGAAATGTTGATGGTCAAGGAGTCCTGATTAATTATGATTAAATTAAGTAAATTTGATTATTGTGCAATATGTAAGATGCTCTTGACTGCTGGTGTACCTTCCTTTTGACACTGTAAAAATTTGAGCCTCTAAAGTTAGCAAGCTGGCAGACAGTGAATATCAAGAAGTCCACTTGGTGGTGTTTTCCTTGAATCTAAAACATTAATTCCAGTTAAAAGCACGTGCTTCATATGCTTTCAAAGGTGCTTGCACACCCATTGTGTGAAATGTGTTGGATTTATCCTCTGTTGGATAAATGAGAAAGGTGAAAGCTTTGCATAATATCTTCTAGCTCTTGCTTTAAAATGCTATACAGCTCCTTAAAAACTTCTCTTCTATGGCATCTAAATCCTCTCAGCTACAACATTGCTATTTGAAAATACCAAAGGCACCTTGTGATCCCTATGCACTCCTGAAAGTGCCCTATGGTGTTATACTACATGCAGACAGAGTTCAGGATTAAAAGTCAGTAGTTGAATTCTCTTGAAAAAGAGCAAAATGGGGTGAAGTGGTTTAGATTATTCTGGTGCTGATGTATTGAGTATGTCTGCTTATGTGGGATTTAGCATTTCTAATTATATGTGAAGACAGGAAGGGGGGGAAAAAGGAGAAAAGCATAGCGTAGTTAACTTCAGATACATCTACTTTTTTGGAAACTTCCCAGCAGTGGTAAGCTGATTTTAACTGTGCTCTTATTGAAACTTTTCTGAGAACTGTTTGAGCTTAATATAATGAAAGAAAAGTGCATTTTTCATTGCACTGTATTTTTAAGACCTGAGCTGAAAGCATGAAGTATTTGTTGATTTCCTAAACAATGTCCTCAGTCACCACTTTAATTTACAGCCAAGCTGGAGAGCACTTTGTAGCGTGTGTGCTGGGGATGGGAGAACCACATACTTGGCTGATTGTTCTTGAGTTTTGAGAGAAGACAAGGCAGTCTTCTGACCTCTGCTGTGTCTTTTGCTTGCAGGCTGTTATTCTTGCTTATATGAGGAGATGAATAAAAATACAGATTTTCTATGAAGTGTGGCTATATACTGCTGTGGAAAAATTACTTCCACAGACTAACTGATTGACTAGTTTTTTGGAGATGTTTGCCTGCACAGCTGATTTTCTTGGCAGCTTCTTTTTTCCTTTTTTTATTTCCTTCCAAATCCAGCAGTCAATCCAAATGGGATTTTTAATTACATATGTGGCTTAATGATAGTCTTAAGGTGCTGGTGAGACTGGTGTCTTTGGGCTTTTCACCATAGCCTATGATAACATTTGAGACTTGAATGCTGGTTTCAGGTTTTAGCTTATTGTGTCCATCTTTATGCTGCTCACGATTTTCTATTTTTATGCCCTTTTCTGACCTTTTTTGTGTGGGGACATATTGAAACTGAAAAACTTCCTCAAAAACTCCTCTTTGGTACCTTCTGTGGAATAGATGACCCAAATGTTGCCTTTCAGTACTCTAGAATGAGGCAAAGCAAGCATTGTTTGTTTTTTTTTTAAACCAACACACACACACACACACACACACACACATGCTTTATATGATTTAATCTGTTGCCTGAGCTTGGATTTGAGCAGCACTTTTTTAATTCTTTGAGTGCTTAGTTCAACAAGTTCAGCTTTTGAAAGATGATTTTTAGCAAACACCAGCTTTCTTGCAATGCTGTTTGAGCTAATCCTGGAAGTATCACTCAGTGTGAACAGCTTGTAACTAGAGTCAGGCAGAAAGATTGAAACAATGGAGTCTTCTGTCTTTAAAATGACTGTAGCTGGTGGTGCTGGCTGCATTTTGTTTCTCCAAGAGCAATGGCTATGTGACTTATCAAAATCTGGTTTAGACTTAAATTGCTACAGTGTCAGCTCTTGCTTTAAGAAACAGTTCATAGCTGTTGCAAGAGATGCTGGCATGAGCACGGTTAAGATTGACAGGCTGGGTGTGTTATATATTGCATTTACAGCTCTGAGCAGGAGTGTAGGGTGCTGCAGGCATTGCAAACAACCTGGGCAGGGCTTAGCAAAAGATTGATTGCTATATGGAGGCTGCACAGACACAGCCAGAGGTTTACTTACTGTAAACCTTGTGAAACTGTGTGTGTTCATCTGCTCACTTTCAATGGCATTGACAAATATACAAGATTGAAGATAAACTGACTATAAAAAGTTCACTGACGAAATCACGTGCTGCTTTGGGTTGATTGTTTCGATTTTTTTGTTGAGAACCTCCATTTTTGGAATATTTAATATCAGTACACTGATACTATCTCTACTCTTGCCCTTTTTTTTCCCCCCACAGATTTTGATGTGTCCAGAACATGAAATGGAGAGAGTAAACATGTACTGTGAAATCTGCAGAAGGCCTGTCTGTCATCTTTGCAAACTGGGTGGAGGTCATGCAAACCATAGAGTAACAACCATGAGCACTGCCTACAAAACCCTTAAGGTAAAAGAAAGTATCATTGGACCTGGCCTTAAGAAGAGGAAGAGTACTTTTGATGTGAGGGCAAACTCCCACTGGATAGAAGCCAGGATATGTGTTTAGGAGACCCTGAACTAGTCTTGAGGCCTGTTGTTGTGCAGCATCGGTTAATGTATATATTAATGTGATGTAGGGCATGTTTTAGAAACTAAACTGTGCTTGCTATGATGCTCGAAACATAACCCCTGAAATGTGCTTTCATCTTACTTCAGCTATTTATACAGCAGTATGGATAGTGGAGAAGGTTTAAGCAGTTAATCAACTTTACAATCAACTTTTTTAAATACAAGTGTTCAGGTAGCTTGTGGTAGAGGATACTTGAGAAGCACGCCTGAAAAATTTGCATCTGAAGTATCTGTTGATATCTTTGTATGTATCTTTGTATGTTTCTGAAGCTTCATAGCTGTTAATTTCCTAAGCAAAGCACAAAAGAGAAGACTTGCAAACATCAATTTGTTGTTAAAGACGGCACCTACTTCCTTTTCTTCCTCTCTTGGTGTCAGGAGAGAAAAAAAAGGAAAAGACCAGATTAATCTGCCTTGTGGTCTTTGGCCTCCTCACCAGTTTGCAAGGCTTTTCCTGTAAGCAGCTAACTCTTGTAGCTAAGGAAGCACAGGGACAAATCTGTGATTTGAACTACTCATTTTTCTAGCAACTCTTAGTACAAATGAATTAATAACTGTCAACTCCTTTCTGTAAGTTTAATGTCCTGAAGCCTCTTTTTCCCACTCTAAGAGAGGGATTCCTGGGTGATTAGGAACCAGCTGACTCACTCAGATGCTTAGAGCCTGTGCCACCTGAGAGACAGCTCACAGTTGCTTTGCAGTCACTGCAGGTCATCAAACAATTCTCCAGAGGACTGCTGCTCATAACTGGCATCATGCTGTTGTCCTTGTGGCTAGATAAATTGAGGCCTAGCTGGATGACCTGCCTGTACTGGTTGTCACTTCATGTGAAATGCCCTATTCTTGCTGTTTTACTTCAATAGGAGAAGCTTTCAAAAGATATTGAGTACCTCATCAGTAAGGAGAGTCAGGTGAAAGCTCACATCACACAGCTGGATCTGCTGCTGAAAGAAACAGAGGTAAGAGTGACTTGCAGGTTGTCTGGGATTGGCCTTTGCACAGACACAGGAAGAAATCAAAACTGTTTTCAGTGAAGTGTTTCAAACTTTGGGTTTTTCAGTTAAATAGTAAAACAATTTTTGAACAGTTTGTGGTAGTACTGAATTACATATAGTAAGACATAGTCCTCCCAGTATGGGAAGTAGACAGGGGGAAGTTCATTTTTCGGTGCTGCTGTAAATTTAAATGAAATAAAGCTTACTTGATACCTTAACCAAAGTGGGTTAAACATAGGGCATTTGTGTATTTATGATGGTGCACTATTTAAGCTGCCTGTTTACCTTGAGAAGGTCAGAATTAAGGACAAAATCTCCCTGCAGAAGAGTCACATACAAGCTGAAAAATATGAAGGCAGAAATTGCAGAAGCTCCTGGTACTGGTGTATCTTGATTACAAAATGCCTCTGTGTTTTGCAGTTCCTTTTACCCAGGGCAGTAGTCAGAGGTGGCACTATGGTTTAGAGGGCATACATGAGAAGCTGGGCTGGACCCTCAGTTCAGGGTGATTGGGGAAAGTGGAAGATCATCTAGCTCTTGGGCATGAAGACTTCAGAGATTGACATGTTTTTACTGTGCTCTTTTGTGAGCTATCTAGACAAATGTAGTGCATAACTCAAGGTGTAATCAGAGGAATACTTTCCTCTTTTCATTCTCTGTTAAAGACAGCAAATGCTGACTAGCTTGGGTGATGTGCTGATCTCTTTCTTGATGCTGAATACCATAACAAAGCTCATTAGTCTTGTCTGTTAAATGGATGACTAGATTACTGGGATGTCTTGAACAACCTTAAGTATGTTTCTGTACAGAGCCACAGTGATACAGAATCTGTCTGAAATGTCTTTTGTTTACTCCTAGTGCAACAGTGAAAGGGCCAAACAAGAAGCATCTCAGAGTTTTGAGAAATTATATCATGTCCTGGAAGAGAAGAAATCTGCAGCTCTTAGGGCAATTGAAACTTCTAAGAATATAAGGCTGGAAAAATTGCAAACACAAGTGGAAGAATACCAAGGGCTCCTGGAAAATAATGGCCTTGTAGGATATGCTCAAGAAGTGCTTAAAGAAACTGATCCCTCCTGTTTCGTTCAAACAGCAAAACAACTTCATGTCAGGTATCTTAAATATCTTCTGTTTGAGGTGCAGGTACTGTTCCAGGATGTCTGTGCAGTTGTATTCTTGGGAGATGGTAGTGGTCATGTTCAGTTGGAATTCCTGCATTAGAGTGTGCATTAGGAAACAACACTCTGGAGATGAGTGCTCTTGTCCTGCTACAATGCCTTGCTCAGTGGGATGGCAGTGGAAGGATAGTCTGTTTAGCTCCCTGACAAATTCCTTGTCTCAGAGATTTTATCAGGTATTTGCATGTTAATCTAAAAGGTCTCTTCTGGCTTTTAGCTCTTTGATCTTTGTGTTCTCTACTGGCTCATATCAGTTTTGTTCTTTGAACATAGTGCTCCAAATTGTTTAAATGCTTTGCCAACTGAATAACTACCTGTTCATTATCTTTACACTGATTTACAAAAGGCTTTTAAATTTTGTTTGAGAATCTTTCTAGAGAGACAGAAATTTCTGGGAGACATCAGTAGGTACATGAAAGCAGAACTTTTTTTTTTAAGCAAAAGCTATAATTTTTACTTTACGTAATGTCCAACTTGAATTTCCTTTTTTCTCTTGTGCTATCCCACTTCTGTGTTTTTAGAATCCAAAAAGCTACAGAGTCTCTGAGGAGCTTTAGGCCAGCAGCTGAAACCACTTTTGAAGACTTCGTGGTGGACACTGCCAAGCAAGAAGACATCCTCGGTGACTTGTCCTTCCATTCCAATGGTAAATTCTGAGAGCATTAGGTCTTTCTCAAGTTTTAGCTTTAAGGGCTTCTCTGGAGAAAGGCAGAACTTGCACAGGGCAGCAGTTTCAGAGCTGTGTTGTGACTTGCATTGTTCCTTCTGTCTTCACAATTCAGAAAGCATTACCTGGCAGCAGTGTTAGTTTCAGCTTTCATAAAGAAACTGAAATGACATTGCCTTCAGTACCAGTTTGCATTGGCTTCCAAAATATTGTAGTTACATCACTCTCAAGTCTTTCTAAAAGCTTTTTATTGCATGATAGAAAGTAATAGTTTTTAAAGCTGCCAGCAAAAAAAGCTCAAGCCTTTCAGAGTAAAAACAGAAAATAGGGGATTTATTTAAGTGTATGAGCAGAGTACCATCCTCATCTACTCCTTTTAACTGAGTCAGATTCCTCCCTTTAAAAATGATATAGCTCAACAAAGGGCTTGTGTCTTGGTTTAAGATGATTTTAAGAGGTGGATACTTTAAAATTAGTTTCCTCCCAGTATAGTTTTAACCAAGCCCTTTCCATCAATAAGGAAAAATAAATATGAGTAGATAGAAGTAAAAAAATAACAGTTTACTAAAAAACCAAAATAGCATCAGGCCAAAAGTAACAGTAATATTCCCTAGTTACAAAATGGCTGAAATCTCACAGTGGCACAGATAGATGTGGAATACAGTAACATTTTGGATTACCCTGGACTGGTTATATGGTTAACTCCAAAACAAAATGTATCTAGATTTCAGAGGTTTTTTTCTTCATGTGTTCCAGGTCTAGAAATACCAGAAATTAATGAAGAGCAGAGCAGAATGTACAACAAAGCTCTGATCAGCTGGGAATGCCCTGGGAAAACAGATTCAGCTGATATCTATGTTCTTGAGTATCATAAGCTTAATAAAGAAGAGGAGAGTGTGACATGGCAGAAGACTGAAGTTTGTGGCAAGAGCAAAGTATTATCTGATCTTGATAATGACAGCAGCTATGCCTTTAGAGTTCGAGGATACAAAGGGTCCATCTGTAGCCCTTGGAGCCGAGAAGTTATTATGCATACTCCTCCAGCTCCAGGTATGGGGTTTTCTTATGTCTGTCAGTGTTAAGAGCTGAAAGTAGTTTCCAGTAGATCCCAGGTGTCTCCTACTGAAACTGTTACCAGTTTCATAAATGTTTAGAAACACCATTATAGGTTAAGTAGGCAACATACAGGCACTGTTAGCTTGTATGATATTCCCTGTAGCCTTTGAAAGTGACAAATTCTAATGCCAGTGTGACTTAAACTGTAGTTTATAAGCACAGAATGCCAAATACATAACTAAGCAGGATTTTTCTGGGACACTGTTTTTCAGTTTTCAGTTTTCTTTTTGATGACAAATGTGGGTACAACAATGAACATCTCCAGCTGAACCCAAGAAGAACCTCTGTGGAAAGTAGGGCTGGATTTCCTCTGCTTCTGGGATCTGAGCGCTTGCAGGTTGGATGCTACACAACCCTGGATTACATCATTGGTGACACTGGGATTGCCAAAGGGAAGCACTTCTGGGCTTTTAATGTGGAAGCCTATTCATATCTGGTGAAAGTGGGAGTTGTTCCTAGCAACAAGATACAGAAATTGTTCCACAATACCCATGATGTGACCAGTCCAAGGTAAATTGCATACTCTTGTTTTAATGCGTGTTTTATGTAAGGAGATGGCTTTTTAAAAAAGTAAATTAAGAGCATGTCTGATCTCAGTTAGTATGCAAGGTGAACCTAACCAGTGAAAAGTTTGAAGGGTCTGGTGTAAGCAGGTTGTCCCATTCACCCCTTACTATCAGCAGAAAGGCATCCTTACTATCTGGAGTCCTATTTTCTTTCTTTTTGAGAAAGAAGTCAGGTTCCTGTAGATGCCAAGGAATGTCAGTTAAAGCAAGATGGTTAAAAATAAGTGTAAGTGTTAAGATAGAAGCAATACTTAATTATCAGTAGTAAGACAACCTTAATTCCCTTAGCATACAAGGTTTGGCAGCCTTTCAGAGGTACAGTGTTCACTGTACATACTTGTATGTTTTTGCAGTTGCTGTGCCACAGTGGATTCCAAGTCACTGGCTTACCCCAGGCTACATGTTTGCATGCTGTATTGGAGTGCTACTGAGCACAAGGCAAAGTACAGTGGACAAACCAGTAAAAAGATTCCCATCTCACAACTACAGTTGTAGCAAGCCTGGATGTGTGTAGGAACTGCAGGCAGGGAGGCTATCTCCTGGGGGCTCTTTTTCTGAATTTAACAAATGTTTGGCTTCTTCCTGTATAACATGTAGAAAATGTGTCAGCACAATCTTGAGTTGCTTAAAGCCAGATGGAGCCATTTCCAAAGTGAGACATTAGATCTAAATTTGCTGATTTCTTTTTCCTTCTCCATGCAGATATCTCCAAACTTTTACCTGACACAGAAACAACTGTCCCCACAAGCATCCCAAAACTGAAATCCTAAGTAGGGAATGTCTGTACTGAAGAATGTATGCTTCTCTGTGTGTCTTTATCTGGGGACAGAGGTGGAGGAAGCATGTAGACTGACCAAATATGTCTGCCAACTCTTCAATAACAATCTGGGAAACTGTTTAGGGAAGCCTTCAGACAGAGCACTTTAAAAAAAGCCCCCAAACTTAAACCACTGAAACACTACCTTTTGTGAATTTTACAGATACTGTAACATAGCAGCATCATGGAAAACTCACAGGACATGTTCTTGTATGTAAGGATTGATCATGTTTGCTAAGTTACTTTTCAAGTTAATAAATTTACTATACCTGTAGTTTCATTAATGATTGCGTAGTGTAAGTACATTTAGATACATCCACTCCTTAGTAAAGCCTTCTGTGGTCTTGTCCTTATTGGAGTTCAGCTGTTATTAATTGTTTGAAGTAACCCAAGTGAGTCTTCTCCACCTACTGAATGCGTCTTCCTTCCTGGCTTAAGTATGTATCTCTGGTGTAAGCAAAGCCTGGTGGGTTGAGTGCTGTGACTGGAGTTCCCTGTTGGTTACAGGCTCTTCAGAGGGACAGGCAGGACAGATGAGGCAGGGGTGGCACTGTCCATAACGTAATGTCTGGAATGTGTATTCAGCCTGCAACTGGCAAAGTTGAGAACCTCTGGGTAAAGATTAAGGGACGAGCAAAGGGAATATCATTGTGGGAATCTTCTACAGGCCACTCAGCCAAGATGAGGACACTGATGAATTATTCCTTAAGAAACTAAGGAGTATCTCTACATCAACCACCCTTGTCTTTGTAGGGCACTTCAGCTTGCCAGATGTTATGTGGGAGCACCACACAGATGATACAAACAGGTCCAGAAGAGTCCTAAAACACATGGATGATAACTTCTTGGTATGGGTACTAAGGGAGCCAGCTGGGAAAGTTGCCCTTCTGGATTCTTTCCTTGTCAACAGAGAGGATCTCATGAGCAAAATGGAGATGAGCGGCTGTCTTGGCCACAGCAACCATGAAGCAATTGAGTTTAAAAATCTCTGTTTGTCAGGAGGGAAAGTGCCAGCAAAACTTCAGCTCTGGACACGAGGAGAACAAACTTCAGGCTGCTCAGGGTTCTAATCAGTAAAATCCCCTGGGAGATCGCTATTGAAGGTGCTGAGGTCCATCAGTGCTGGTCACTTTGTAAGCACCACCTCCTGAGGGCACAGGAGCAGGCAATTCCAAAATGTCAAAAGTCAAGCAGGCATGACAGAAGGCTTGCTTGGGTGACCAGAGCTCTTCTAGAACTAAGGCAAAAAAAGAAAAGGGTATGGCGATTAGAAGCAAGGTTGGGCAATGTGGGAGAAACAAAGAGACGCTGCTTGATATTTGAGGGAGAAAATTCATGTGGCTAAAGCCCAACTGGAGTTGAAGCTGGCCAGAACTGTGGAGAACAATAAAAAGAGTTTTTTTAAAAATACATTAATAGCAAAAGGCTATATATATGGTATAAATACCATTGGCCTGTTGCAGCAGGAGGATGGTCACCTTACTAAGCGAGACAGGGATACGATAGGTATGTTTAATGCTTTATTTAGTTTTCAACACCAATGGTGGGCTTTGGGAGGGATCCCAGAACTTGAAGACCATGACTGTGAGAATTATAAACTCCCAGCCAATACCATGTTTGTGCAGGATTTGCTGTTCCAACTGAACCCCCATAAGTCTGTGGGGATTGATCGTAGGGTACTGAGCTGCCTGATGTCATTGTGAAACCTCTCTGATGTTTCAATGGTCTTTGGAGGTGCCTGTCATTTGGAAGCTGGCAAATGTTGTCCCAGTTTTCAAGACTGGCAGGAAAGATGACCCTGATAATTACAGGCCTATCAGTCTCACTTCAGTGACTAGTAAATTTATGGAGAAGATTATTCTGGGAGTTACAGAACAACACTTGAAGGACAATGCAGTCACCAGGGGAAAGTCGTGCTTGAAAAGCTTACTTTTCCTACAAAGGTAACCCACTGAGCTGACAAAGGGAAGCCAGTTGGTGTAATCTCTTTTGATTTAAGTAAAGTTTTTGATGCTGTCTCTTCCAGGATCCTTCTGATCAAACTGTTCAGCACATGGCTGGATAAACACGTTGTGTGATGGGTGAGCAAGAGGCTCAGGGGTCAGGCACCAAGGGTTAGAGTGAATGAGGTGATACCAGACTGGTGACCTGTCACTAATGGATGTCACTCGTGGAAGCCAGTGGATGTAATCTTTATGGGTTTCATCAGAACTTTCAATACTGTCTCTCTCACAGTATCCTTCTGGATAAAATATCCAGTGCTCAGCTGGATAAAAACACCATGCAAGGGGTGAGCAACTGGCTCAGGCACAAAGGGTTACAGTGAATGGAGTGACATCAGACTGGTGACCTGTCACTAGGGGCGTTTCACAGGGTTCCATTCTCAACTCTGTGCTCTTCATCTTCATAAATGGCTTGGATACAGGACTGCAAGGGTTACTGAGCAAGTTCACAGATGGTACAAAACTGGAAGGAGCAGCTGACTCCCTCAAAGGCAGAGAGGCCCAGAAGAGAGACCTTGACAAAAGAGAGGACTGGGCAGGCACCAACTGTATGAAATTCAACAAGGGCAAGTGCTGGATTGTGCATCTGGGATGGGGCAATCCTGAATGTATTGACAGATGGGGAAAGGAGAGGCTGGAGAGCAGTGTTCTAGAAGGGGCCCTTGGGGTCCTGGTCAATGGCAGGTTGAACATGAGTCAGCAGTGCCCTGGCAGCCAGGAGGCCCCTGTGTCCTGCAGGGCATCAGGCACAGCATCACAGCCAGGCAAGGGAGGGGACTGTCCTGCTCTGCTTTGGTGTGACCTCACTGTGAGTGCTGGGGGCAGTTTTGGGTGCCACAGTATAAGAAGGACATTGAGCTGTTAGAGAGTGTCCAGAGGAGGGCAATGAAGATTTTGAAGAGTCTGGAGGAAAAGCCTTATAAGGAGTGACTGAAGTCACTTGGCTTGCACAGCCTGAGGAAGAGGAGATCGAGGGGAGCAGAGAGGCGGACACTGATCTCTTCTCTTTGGTGACCATTGACAGGACAAGGGAATAACATAAAACCATGTCATGGGAGCCTTAGGCTGGATATTAGGAAAAGGTTTTTCACCCAGAGGGTGGTTGGACACTGGAGCAGTGTCCAGGGAAATGGTCACAGCACCAACCTGCCAGAGCTTAAGAGGCATTTGGATAATGCACTCAGGCACGTGGTGTAATTCTCAGGGTTGTCCTGTGCAGGGCCAGGACTTGGACTTTGATGATTTTTTGTGGTTTCCTTCTAATTCAGGATATTCTATGATTCTATGATTTTTTTAACCACCAAGTTTTTCTTGGGTGATCATGTGGTGTTACCTATCTTACAAAAATGTTTTCTTTAGTTCACATCACTGATCCCACTTCAGCATTTGACAGAAGCACTTTTTATTTTCTGTTCCAGATATGAACAAGACAGCGGTCATGACAGTGGGAGTGAAGATGCCTTCTTTGACTCATCACAGCCTTGCACACTGGTCACTTTAGGCATGAAGAAGTTCTTTATCCCTGCTACATCTGCTGCTCCCAAGGATCCAGCAAGCAGAATCCTTCCCCTGCCATCGTGCTTGGGCATTTGCCTTGACTGTGACCGAGGCAGGGTAGGGTTTTATGATGCAGGCCGTATGAAGTGCCTGTATGAATGTGAGGTGGATTGCTCTGGCTTGATGTACCCAGCATTTGCTTTAATGGGTGGTGCAGCAGTGCATCTTGAGGAACCTGTCACAGCCAAGTACAGGGAATACCATGATGACATCTAGTACATTGATCTCTTCCTATTGCTCTTCTAAAACAGGAAATGAAAGCAGAAGAATTCTACCTTAGCTTTTAGTCCTGATAAATTATAGTCTACCTATTCTACCATGTGTTGCTCACAAGCCTCTAGCCTGTGATTTTTAAAAATAAATGGTCCAGGCACTTCCTGCACCAGAGGAATTCTCCTGCCTTTCTTGTGACCTGTGCAATGCTGTTCTTCACAGACTTCTTTTCCTGGGGGAAGCAGGGAAAAAGTCTGACTAGCAACCAAAACTAACTGTTCAGGGTAGAAATCTGCCTTTTATTTAACTTAAATCCTTACATAGTCAGTTTTGTATTTAATGAAATCAAAGCTGACGATGGCGTGTTTGCCATTCTCCTTTTAAGAAATTTGCCTGAATGCCTCTGGGGTCAAATGCTTTCCAGTTAACCCCTGAGCACCAGTTGGGCCTTTCAGCACAAAACAGCATATAAAAAAATATAATATAAAAAAGGAAGAAATTAGAAATGGTGTTGAATGTTATACTTGGAATGACGAAGGTAAACTTGAATCTGATTGCATGTTGTATACCTTTAATGTGATTGTAAGTTAAAACTCAAGTTATGACACTTACTGTCATATAGTTGATGGCATAATGGTAAGTTTCTTTGTTCTTCCAGGCTTTTACTCTAAGCTATCTAAAATAAAGTGCAATTGTACCTTAAATGTCAGAATCTGGAGTCAAAAATCAGAAATGTCTGCATGTGTGAATAATAGTACCTGGTATTTAGGCAAAAACTCTTTGCTGAATTGCTGACATGAGTAATCATATGTGAATTAAAAAAAAATCAGGTATTTCTTTTCATACTTGCTTTTATAGATACTTTTTTTTAATCTAGTAGCAGCTTGGGTTTTTCTTAGTAAGAATGTTAAAAATGCACTGGTTCAGTTTTGTTACCTAATTTCTGCCTTAAAGGATCTCTCCCTTCAAATTTCAGTTCTTCCAATGTTAAAAACTGTATCACATAGTAGTTTTTTACAAAATCGTAGAACCATGGGAACAGCTTGAGTTGGAAGGGACCTTTGAAGACCATCTAGTTCCAACCCTTTTTGTCATGGGCAGGGACATGTTCCTCTAGACCAGGTTGCTCAAAGCTGCATCCAACCTGACCTTGAACACTTCCAGGGATGGGGCATGCACAGCTCCTCTGGGGAACTTTCTCCAATGTCTCACCACCCTTATTGTTAGAAATTTCTTCTTTATATCCAATCTAAATATGCCATCTTTTAGTTTAAAACCATTACCCTTTGTGCTGTCTCTCCAGGCCTTGGTAAAAAGTCTCTCTCCATCTTTCTTTCAAATCCCTTTTATATATTAAAAGGCCATAATAAGGTGTCTGTGGAGCCTTCTCCATGCTGAACAACTCCGTCTCTCACATCGTCTTCATAAGAGAGGTGTTCCAGCCCTCTGACAATTTTTGTGCCTATCCTCTGGAATCACTCTGTACTGCGGGCCCCAGAGCTGAAGGCAGTAATCCAGATGTGATCTTGGTAGAGCAGAGTGAGAGAATCTTCTCCCTTGCCCTGATGGCCACTAGGCAGCTCAGGATGCTGCAAGCAGACATTGCTGGTTCATGGCCAATTTTTAATCCACCAGGATGCCCAAGTCCTTTCCTGCAGAGCTGCTCTCCATCCCCCAGTCTGTACTGATAGTGGGATTACCTGGATCCAGGTGTGGGACCTTGTGCTTGGTCTTGGGAAAACTCATGAGATCCACATCAACACCAGTCCCAGTACAGACCCTTGAGGGACACTGCTCATTACCAGTTTCTGCTTGGACATTGAGCTGTTGACTGTGATTCTTTGGGTGTAGCTATCCAACCGATTCCTTATTCACTGAACAGTCTGTCCACTTAAACCCTTCTTTCAAGTTTAGAGGTAAGAATGTTATAGGGAATCTTATCAAAGGCCTTACAGAAGTCCAGGTACATGGTATCTCTTAGCTCTTCCCTTTTCCACTGATGCAGTCACTTGGTCACAGAAGACCATTAGGTGAGTCAGGCAGTGTTTGCCCTTGGTGAACTCATCTGGCTGTCCCTGATCACTTTCTTGTCTTCCATAAGTTTTGACCTCCTTCCAGGAAGATCTGTTACATGATCTTACTGGGAATGCAGGTGGACTGCCTCTCTTTATAGAAACCTATGTATAAAAAACAGTAGAAGGGTGCATTGACTTGTGGAAAAATAAAGATCTGAAGTGAAGGATGTTTCTAATAAGTACTTGGTGCTTTCTAATTTGGGGATATGCTTTCTAATTTGGGGATATGCTTTCTAATTTGGGGATAGTGTTGCATCTTGATGAATGTGTGTGAAGTATACGTACTAAGTATATGTATACAGCTGTAGAGCTGTGAAATGGGATCTGAAAATCACAATGCAGTTAAGTGTATTAAGGTCATAATGCAAAACTTTTGTGGGCTTTGCTGTCTGAACTATTGTACTGATCTGACCTGGAGTCACCTTTCTCAGTGTCTCCTCTCCTAAGCCTCTGACTGTGGCCACTGTTGGAAAAAACTCTCAGAAATGATTGCCTATGCCAGCATGAGCATGACAGCCTTTTTGGGGCTTAAAAGGCCCGGAAAGGGCAACTTCTTGTCTGGATCTCACTTGCAAATGTTTCTGTCTTGATAAGACTGTGTGGAAGTGCAGCCCACAGATTTAGTGTGAGTTGTGTGAGAAATTCTTTGATGTCCCAGCAGCAGGTGTGAAGTATGGGGTATCTTTCAGAATTTTCTCCTGCAGGAGAGAAGAAAAACTGTCTCTTGCCAGTTAGCCTTCTGATAATTTCTTCTGGTTTAGACAGTTATCATTATAGCCTTTCATTTCTGTCATTCCTTCTCTTTCATCTTTCCTCTTACTGGATTGAAGCCATTGCTCTCTTCTGACCTGCTGAGGCTGACTGAACAGTCTGTCCATAAGACACTCTTGCCGTGAAGGATGACAAAGTTTTGTGTTTTCCTTCTTCTTGTAGTCCTAAAACCATATTTGCCTTTTTTTGGTTGATACCCAATACTAGGCTCATGATGAAGCTTCTTCTGCAGTATTTTTCATGCAGTCCTGATGATTAGCTGTGCATGCAGATTTTTCCCCACCTGGTGTGCTGTTTTGCATTTATTTATGTTGATATGCTTGTTTACCCTACTCACTAAGTTCTGAGGGCCTTCTGCAGCTCTTCTGTCACTTCTAGACTTGGATGTTCCTGAGTAACTTCATTGGTAATACAAACATGTCCATGTTTTTGTTTGTTTGCTTTTCCAGGTCTTGGAGCAAACTAAGTTGTAGTGAGACTCAGCAGATCTCTCTGCTGTTAAGATTTTTTGTTCCTTCCATTTTTCCCCCCCTTCCATTATTTATTAAACCACAAGTCAAGCGCCGAAAAGTCTTATATTAGTATACTCTGTTGAGTAGGTGAGTCATAATCTTGCATGTGAGTGCAGCAATCAGACAGAGCCAGGAGAAAGGATTCTCACTTCAGTAGCTGTGACTTCTCGCCTTGCATCACTGGCAATGGTCAGTTCATCTACCAAACTGAGTATTGGCTTAAAGCTGTAGGTTGTAGGGCTGAACTTTATTTTCCAGACCAAATCACCTTCCACAGACAAATGTTTCATATTTGGTTCTTCTGTTTCAGAAACTGGTCGAGATTAGAGGGCTTGTGTCATGGCTACTACTCCACATTTCCACATTTAGATTTTTTATAAGCATCTGGATTGGTACCACCAGACCTTATGTTATTTTATGGAAATATTCGTAAATGGAACACTCTATTGCAGATATGAAGATCATGTCTCAGACTCATTGATCTTAAAAAAGGTTATTGATTTGAGACTATAGAAGTAAGAAATCAAATATTTGGGGTTTTTTCATACTAGTTTCAAATTCATTTAACATGTTCTGCTATGCAATTACTTACTCTACTGGACAGAAACTGATTATACTTTAAGCATTTATCTACCTTTTGATATATCTGTTTGTATTTTATCTCATTCTGAGTTTTAAAATTGATTTGGTTTTGTGGTGTTACTTGAATACTTAGTATCCATTCCAGACAGTACTCTTTGGTGCTTACTCCAGCTTATTAAATAAAAAACACACTGTCAAGAGGCACTGACAACACGCTGTGATGTTTTTTCCACTACCATGGAAGTGTCAACTTTCAGAAATACAGTCAGCAGTACTTGCCTATCCAGATAATTATTTTTTCAAGTTTCTCCCTATGAAACAGCACTTTACAATACAGACTAAGCTAAAAATGGTGTGGTATTGTGTGGATTTTTGTGCAATATAGCTGTTTGGTGACTATAGTGTGACTTGCAAAGCTTCATACAGGTGTGAATCATGTACACACTTTTTAGAAACCTAAAGCTTTAACAGAAAGGCCTTGATTGAAAATATTCTGCAATGTAAAAGTGATGTCATGGTTTGTTTGTTTTTTTTAATAAAAGCTGAAATACAGTATCTTAGTCATTCACATTATTACATCCCATCTCCTAAGTATCCTGGTTGAAGTAATTTTTCCTCCAAAACATGATAATAGGTGACTTGTGGGGAGAAAGCACTGCTTTAGTCCTGCTAAAATCAGAGGTACTGGTATAAGAGCACACTGGAGAACCAAAGAATAGTTTGGACTGACTGCCAGGCTTTTATTTAAGATGCTGATGTTAGGAAATTGACTGCCTGAGTCTCCCTCTCTAGTTAGGGAAGGAAAACGTGCATCCAGAAGGAACTTTGCTCTTGGGCATTTTCAAGGGAACCTACCCATTCCCTAACAGAGGAATCAGATGGTGCTTAGTTCTCCAACCTGAACAGCTCTGCCAAAAGACCTCAGGTTGGGTGGGCCTGCCTGGCTCTTCTGTTCTGAAAATTGGTGCCACTGCTTAAATCTGCATTCCTTTGTTTCATTCAATGTTTACATTTGTTGATGCTGTTGTTTGTAGGGCGTTTTAAAATTCCAGCTTTCTGTGTTTGCTGCCTTCAGGCCAGCTGTGTGTGCACGTGCAAGCAAGAGAGGCTATATTCACGGGGAATCTCCCGTGAGCTGTGCCAGTGTAGTTAAAGCAGCCAATATGTGGATGTGTCTGCTTTAGGACAGGCAGATGCACACGCCTGTGAAAGCAGTAATATTGAAACCAAGAGCAGTATTCTGATGAATTTCCACAGAATCACAGAATAGTTAAGGTGCAAAGGGAGCTCTGGAGATCCTTTAGTTCAACACCCCTGCCAAGACAGGGTCACTGTCATAGTTTAGGAATGGTGTTCCTCAATTCAGTGTTCCCATGGAAATAGCCCATACATCTGCTGCTTTCTCCCTTCCTTCCTTCCTTCCTTACTGTGGCAAGGTGGAGAGAAGAATTGGAGGCACAAAGAGGTAAAGATCATGGGTTGAGATAAGCAGAATCTACTAGAAACAGCAATGAAATAAAACTAACACCAGGAGCACTAATAACACAGTGTACAAGACAGGTGAATAGTTGACATGGGATTGCTCAGCACACCGGAACCCGTTGCCACCTGAGAGCACAACCGGCACACCTGGGTGAAAAACCCCACACCCCTCTCTCCCCACTGTGCAGCTGGTATAGAATAACCTGGCTGTGCCCCTCATGGCCACTGCAAAAGTTCACCCTGCCCTGGGTGGAACGAGGACATTTACCTAGAGCCAGCGAGAATAGGAGCGCTTCCAGGTGGGTTTTGAATGTCTCCAGTGATGGAGACTCCACAGCCTCACTGGCAGCCTGTTCTGAGTGCTTTCCCACTCTCAGTTCCTCATGTTAGCATAAAACTTCTTGTCTTTGATTTTATGGCATTATTCCTTGTCCTGTCACTGGTCACCGCTGAAAAGAATCTGGCGGCACCATCCTTTTGGCACTCACATTTGAGGTATTTGTATTTATGAGGTCCCCTCTCAATCTTCTCTGCTCTGGACTGAACAGGCCTGGCTCCTGCAGTCTCTCGTAGTGACCCTTAATCATCTTTGTGGCCCCTGCTAAACCATCTCTACTAGCTCCTTTTTGTTCTTGTACTGTGAAAATGCTGGACACAGTACTCCAGATGTGGCCTCACTAGGGCCAAGTGGAGGTGCAGGATCACCTCCCTATTGACCTGCTGGCAGTGCTTTTCTGATGCAGCCCAGGATCCCGTTAGCCCTCCAGATCACAAGCACACTGCTAGCTCACAGCTTGTCATTCACAAAGACTCCCAAATCCTTCTCCACAGAGCTGCTCTTTAGTAGGTCAGCCCTCGAGCTCTGCTGGCACTTAAGGTTATTCCTCCCCTGTTTCAGTACCCGACAGTTGCCCTTGCTGATCCTCACTAGGTTTCTCTACACCCAGTTCTCCAGCCTACCAAGGACTCACTGAATGGCAGCACAGCCTCCTGCTATTTCAGCCCCAGTTTCATATCATCAGCAAACTTGTTGAGGGTGCATTCTACACCTTTGTCCAGATCATTGATAAAAAAGTTGAACAAGGCTGGATTCAGTACTGATCCCTGGGGAAACTACAGACCACAGGCCTCCAACTGGATTCTACTCCACTGACCCTCTGAGCTCTGACATGCAACCAGTTCTTGATCTGTATAATTGTCCATTCGCCTCATGCACTTTTCCTGAGTGTACCTACAAGGATGTTACAGGAGACAGTGTCAAAAGCCCTGAAGCCAAGGTAGACAGCATCCACAGCTCCCCTTATCAACCCACACTGCCATGCCATCACAGAAGGCCATCAGAGTGGTCAAGCATGATTTCCCCTTGGTGTATCCAAACTGACTACTCTTGACCACCTTCTGTTCTTTTGCATGCTTGGTGATGACTTCCAGAATGATCTGTTCCATCACCTTTTCTGGGAGGGTGGTGAAGCTGACTGGCTGGTAGTCTCCCATGTACTTCTTTTTTGAAGATAGGGTGACAATGGCACCTTATTAGGCACTATTCCTGTTCTCCATGATTTTTAAAAGATGATGGAGAGTGTCTTAACAGTGACATCTGCCAGCTCCCTCAGCTCCCAATCCTCTTTGACCATGGGAATATCTTCCTTTTTCCAGCATTCCTCTCTTAACCCTGAGGCCTGGGGTTCCTGAGAGCCAGCCTGAGTAGTAAAGACAGAAGCAAAGAAGGCATGCAGTAATTCTTCTTTCCTTCTGTCTTCTGTCACTAGGTCAAGCCATCTGGTTCAGCAGCACCCCCACATTTTCCATAATGTTCCTTTTGCTGATGATGTACTTGCAGAAGCCCTTCTTGTTGTTCTTGATATCCCTTGGCAGACTGAATTTCAAGTGGACCTTGGCCTTATTGCATCCTGCATACTCTGATGATGTTCCTATAGTTATCCCTTGTGGCCTGTCCCTTTTTCTACATCCCATAAATTGCTTTCTTATGTTTGGGATCAACTAGAAGCTTCTTGCTCATTCATTCAGATCTCCTGCCCACTTTGCTTGAATTCTTTATCATGGGGATGCACTGGTCTTAACCTCGGAGGAAGTGATGCTAGAATATTGACCAGCTCTCTTGGACTCCCTTATCTTCTAGAGCCCTAAACCACGCTTCTCTTTTAGAGGCTGAAGTTAGCTCTCCAGATGTTCAGGGTTCTAGTCCTTAGTGCATTGCTTCCTCTGTGAAGGATCCTGAGCTCCACCATCTCATGGTCACTACAGCAAAGACTGCTCCCAGCCTTCTTATCTTTGACCAGTCCCTCCTGATTTGTTAGTACAAGGTCCAGCAACACACCTTTCCTTCTTGTGTCCTCTTCCACTTTTGTCAAAAAGTTACCATCAGTGGTCAGCTTCTGGGATTGGGTGTGCTGAGCCATGTGGTCCCTCCAACAGTATCAGGGTGTTTGAAGTCCTCCAGGGTAACCAGGGTCTGTGACTGTGAGGCTGTCCAGCTCCACAGAGCTCTCCACAGAGAGCCTCAACTTCCTTCTCCTGATCAGGTGGCCTTCAGCAAACACCTACAGCAGTGTCACCCTTGTTAGCCTTCCCTTAATTCTTATCCATAAATTCCCAACTTGTTCATCTGCCCCTGGACAGAGCTCAATACATTCCTGGTGCTCTCACTTAAAGAGCAATGCCATCACCTCACTGTGCTGACCTGTCCTTTCTATCAAGTACACAGCCAGTGTAACAGTCCAGTAATGTGAGCAATGAGATCCAGGCCTATTTAGGTTTCTAGTTCTATTTTATTCCCCATGCTGTGTGCATTTGTGTAGAGGCATTTCAGAGAGATGATCCAGCATCCAGGTTCCCTAGAAAGGACATAAGAGGATTCATTAAAGACACACACATCCTTGATGTAGTTAGCCCTATGGTTCTCGTCTTGATAGGCAGCTAAGGGACATCTGTTGTTGCAATGGCTCCCCAGGAGGAAGCAGTGGCAGGAGCATTGCCACTTCGGACACAATGCATCCCCTGCCCTCAATCCTTCCATTTAGAGCCTGTCTCACCAAACTGGCTAGCCTGCTGCCAAAGATTCCCTCGCCCATTTTGGACAGGTGGTTCCTGTTTCTCCCTAATAGGTTATCATCATTAAAGTACAAACCATTGTCATAAAAGACAATACCACCTCAAAGGCACCAGGCATGAAGCCAGAACTTTATCTGTGGGTCTACTTCTCTGTCTCTGTTTCTTTCCCTGTCTATTTCTTTCTCTTCTGTCTCTATGTCTCCAACTGATAGCATAGATGGGGACTTGGGCACTGGCATTTTCCACCTGCCTCACCAGGACTTTATAGTCTTCCTTGATCCTGCCCATTTTTTGGCTTGCAGCATCATCTGCACCCACATGAAATAGTAGTAGCAGCATGCTCTTGGCAAGCTGGGCTGCTCTCTTGGCAACATCATGGATCTTAGCCCCCAGTAGGCAGCACACATCTTCTGCCTCTCATCAGGCTGGCCTGCAGATAGGGCCTACAGTGCCTCTTGAAAGATAGTTGCCACTATAAGTAAGCTTTTAATTTGGCTGCCATTCTCTAGTATGTTGTTCAAATATATAACTGACAGGTTTGTTTTTTGACTGAAATATAGTAAAATAGACAGAAGGGTGTCTTGTACTTAAAAAGGGCTGTGAAGAATATTTTGACTATCCTCACCAGCACATGAACACAGAGCTGTCTGGTGTTTCCCATCAGGGTGTTTGCCATCAGGGGAAACCTGAGATGGTTGGTTGTCTTTGGCTCAGTTCCTGCTCAGAACCAAGTGTCTGAAAGCCTATTTTGAGGTTCTGAAAAACAAATGGTACATCTGTGTGAGAGAGAATTTCAGTTTGCACTGGAGTCTCAAATTAGAAAGAAGTGGTTTTGATTTGGCCTGAAGGATATTTCTAGCTCCTTGGCAAAATAGTAAGGCTTTTTGTGTATTTATTATCCAACTATAAACACTACACTGAGAAGATCCAACTTAGCCTGAAATGATCAAGTTGTTTTAGCAAGCCTCCCTGGTTTTAAGACTTAGTCCTTCTTAACCCTTTTATTCCTCCAGTGTCCCATAAGACATTTGCATGGGAGAAGCGGGGGGCTTAAACACTATAAAAAATACTTTTCTCAAAAAAAATTTTTTTCTGTGTGTTTATTAAATTCTTCCTCTTTGCTTTATCATAGCTGATTTCCTGCTCTTTTCTCAGGCCTGAAAACAACTTAAGCAGCAGTACTCTCTGCTCCTCTGTTCACTCTTGAGAAAGAAAAAGAAAGAAAGAAAGAAAGAAAGAAAGAAAGAAAGAAAGAAAGAAAGAAAGAAAGAAAGAAAGAAAGAAAGAAAGAAAGAAAGAAAGAA
>VWZU01019328.1:648364-674926 GCA_013397095.1 Sterrhoptilus dennistouni | reverse complement strand
GAATATTTCAGACCATATTACATCATGTCCAGGATATAAAGTGGGAAAAAGTAGGAAGGAGAAGACATGTGGAATGATTTGTCTTCCCAAGTCACTGTTATGTGTGATGGAGCCCTGCTCTCCTGGAGATGGCTGAACACCTGCCCAACCATGGGAAGCAGTAAATCCATTCCTTTTGCTTTCCCTATTAAAATGTCTTTATCTCAAAACATGAATTTTCTGTCTTTCACCCTTTTAATTCCCCACTGGTGGGGGAATGTGGTGCTTAGTTGCCAGCTAGCTTAATTCATTGCAGAGTTGTCACACACAGGTCCATGAGAGAATTCTGCTGATAACAAGGGACAGCTTCTGTGGTTCCAAGGTGACCCTTTCTCAAGGAAAAAGATGCAGAAGAAAACCTTATACTATACAATTAGCTTGTGTAGCTATTAAAACCCATTATTCATTAAACATCTGGAAAGAGGAGATCAACTTCTTGCAAAACTAAAAAAGTTGAAGATTCCAGTGGAAGGGCAGGCACTCAGAAAAGGGAAAAAACCCTAAGCTAATATCAATCATCTCTTAATCCAACAGTCACAGTTCTCCAACAGCAGGGAAAACTTTTAAATGGTCCTACCTTGCTTTTTTTACCTGTACTCTCGTTCACTTCTACCTTCAGTGCAAAAACTATAATTTGAGTGGATGAACAATTTATTTAAAATTTATTTAAAAGATCCCCTTGATGACCTAAGCTCAATTTTCATCTGATGGGCTGACCTCAAGCAGCAGATTTGTATTTAATTTTATTGTCTTTTAGTCTGATGGGTTGAGCAGAAAAAAAAATGTACACAAAACACAAAACAAAAATCTAAACAAATCTTTTGGTTTTTTCCTACTACATTACAAACTCTCTTTTTCTAGGCTTTAATTTTTAAGAACTTAAAGACAAAGGGAAAAGCTTGCATACACAACTTAATTTTGTGTCTCTCTTAACTTATGAATACTTTGCTTTGCTACTCCAGTGTATTCTTAATTTATATCTAATAAGCCAAAAGAGTGAAAATGTTTACTGCAATTTCTACTAATTGTTTAAATGCATGTTTGATATATTATGACAACAGAAATACCACTGTAGCTCAGTAGGATAGATTTTTGCTCAGTGGTGGCTAAATCTTCCCTAATTGGCATATCTGTTTAGAGAAATAAATATACTACTGTAGTAACTGAAGGAAACACAAGAAAAAAAAGTAACAATACAGAAGGAGTCATCTCAAAACTAAGCCCGTCATCACTCTGTACTTTTTAACTCATCAGTGATTTTATGTCTTTAAAAAGGAGTTTTATATACTGAATTGCTGCTGTTTTTTAATTTATGCTACTCGAAGTCTGTATTTATCACAATGAAATTAGGCTCATGCTTGACATTTTAAATGCCAGGCAGGAAAATATAAATAATATGGATTCATATATACTTTATGATCATTTAAACTTCAAACACACATAGGTCAAAAATTTATACCATGGAGCTCTTTGTCTGTTGTAACAAAGTGTAATTTACATTTTTAATTCACTTTGAACATCATGGGTTTTGTTGGTAAAGTACAATCTCCAAAACATGATGTTACAAAAATTGAATGGTAGTTCCATACAAGTTTTTCAACACACAGTAGTATAAAAAATATATTTCTCACATTGAATATATTCTTTGGTGATTAGAGGAATAATAGGCAAGGCTTATCTTCTTGATAAATATGACAGCCACATTTTACACCACTAATTCAGAATGAGTTTTATGAAGATACTCTTTGATACTGCCTCAATTGAAAATTCTCTGTATTATCAGTAAGACCTTTTTCCTCATCCCCCCAAAACACAGAAACAAAACCAGACCTTGAAACAATTCTCTGCAAATTTATTCTTCCACTTCCTTTACATCTCTCCAAAGGAGCAATTACACAGCTTAAGAAAAAAAAATATTAGGACTGTGATAGACAAACTTTCACCTAAGAATGAAAGTAGCTGGAGATTTTACGGGATTTTTTAGAGTTGACAACACTGTACTTATTTTCATGTGGACAACTTTGAGATCCTCTATAGAGAAGCCAATTTAGGGAGATAGAAAGTGAAGTTGTATCTGTAGTCACCATCACCTGACATTCAAAACCCAATGAAATATGCAGGTCTGAAAAGATTCCTGTGTTTTCTTGTTTCTTATGTCCATACCTCTCAAAAATGCAATGTAATTTCTGTGAAAGTGGTTCTTACTTGCTCCCGCCTTCTGTTGAGCTCCTCTCTGAAAGGCACCAGCTCAGGATCCCTGCAGACTCCAGAATTCAGAGTTGGCATCTGTTTTCTTCTACATGGACAAAGTCTGGACTCCTGCTGGACTCTCCACTCTGACATCACGAAGGGATGCAGTCCCTCACTGCTTTCTCCCTGAGTTTGAAACTCCTGGGGGAAAGAGAAGGAAAGAGAAGTACCTTAACTTCACCTGATGAGGGACAATTTTGTTTTCTTGACAATGCACCTGCCAACTGAAAATCATTAGAAAAAATACTAAAAACCCAAGCAAGTATGAAAAAAAAATAACATTATTTTGAAAAGGAAAATAATATAGAGAAGATAATTGGCAGATGTGCACTAGATCAGCATTTACTTTCAGTCCCACATGTGGTGGCTTTCACCATCAATAACTTATTTTCTCCACAAGACATTTTAAATTACACAACATATTTCAACACTTCCCTGTATATTCAATGAAATAATGGATGTTACAAATTGATTTACCTCCAGGGACTTCATTTATACCAATAAGGATCCATCTGATACCAATGCCAAAGGATCTGTGTAACAAGAACAGATTTTTTTTTCATTCCAACTCAGAACTGAAAACAGATATGCCCCATATATCTGCTGCTGGTTCTGTATTGTCCTTGTGAGCTTCAATGAATGTCTCTGGTGTCTCAGTGTCAGTGAATCCCTGCTGCATCACAGAATTCTGCTGTCTTACCTGGGTTCTGAGGTCTTCTGAGGTAAGCTGCAATAAAACCCCTGTGGATCAGAGCTGACTCCAGAGCTGCTCTGAGTGACAATCTCATGTCTAGTCCAATGCACAATATAAATCTGAATATTTTCTACTCTGCTTGGGGTTCAATTACTAACAAGTGTGAACATAAAGTGCTGATTTGAAGGAAAGGTCATTCTAAGGAAGAGGAGGTCATCTGAGTAAGAATCAATGAGATTGAGGCACTGTACCAAAGAGTTTGTAGCATGTATGAGCTAGAAAACATTGAACTATCACTTTCCCCCCGCCCTTTAAAATATTTTAAAGGCAAAAAGAGCAAAAGGATAATTCAATTTAAAAAATTCAATTAAAACTGACTCCTCTCCAAATTTCTCTTACTAAGACTCTGTCTGATAGAAATTGTTGAGGTTTCATTACATGAAATGTATGACCTTGACATATTATTTTAAAAGACACTTACTCAAAAGTCTTGGAATTGCATAACTCTTTTTCTAGAACTTCTTCTTCTCAGTAGTTCCTAGGGTTTGGTTCTTTGTCCAGAAATATCCTCCTCCAAGAACCAGTGTTTACTGTGTCATGGTAACCATGAAAACCTTTTGGTCCTGATGAAAAGAGGGTTTTGCCCTGTCTGATTTTTCAACTTCATATTTCCAGTAACTAATACAGGCATTTGAAATTCCACATGGGCTCACACCTTTCTTCTTGAAAAATGTTTAACAAGTAACTGACTGGAAATTCCCTTGCTGCTTTGTCTACTTTCTATGTTTTTTAGTTCCAAATTTTAGTTCCAGGAAACCCTGTCTAGCCTTTGGAGGGAGATTACAACTGCTTAATTCTGTTGCTGGATCTGTCTGAATGCTTTTAGATTTGCAAACATAAATCTTCATGTTTTTCTGTTTATACTGAACAAAGCATCGATTTGCAGATTTACTTCAAACAAGGCTTTCTGCATGAACACAGTTTCATGTTGCCCACTTGGACAACAGCCAAAGTCATACTCAAAAATTCCAGTTCTTTAAACTGACGAGTGTACTGGAGTATCCAGAACAACCATGGCCAGACCAGCTGTATATCAGTAAATATTCTAAAAGTTAAGTACAGCAGAAAAAAAAGAAGTTTAAAAACTTATTACTAGTTTCAGTGTTTTTTCCTGTTGGTCATCATCTTAATTTTTAGTGGAACTTAATATACAACATACAGGACTGAGCAATCAGCACTGGCTCATTCTTGCCAGTGATTTTCAGCTGAAGAATCCTAAGCCTTTTCAGTTACCATAAAATCCTAAGAAAGCCTAAAGAAGCTGAAAGATCATGTCTTTGGATCAGGGGCTTTCATTTGCACAGATGCTTGTGCAAATCTTTCAGATTTTTAGACAAAATCTTTCAGATTTTTAGACCTGTTAAGACATTAATGGCTACAGATTACAGAGTCTGCCAGTACTACTTTATTTTTTTTTTTTTAATTTAATATTTTTTTCCTAGGGAGCTCCAAATAAGGTGCTGCTTTGGCATATTCTTGATTCTGTGCTCTTTATTTGAATCCTTATTATTAATCAAAAATAGTGCTCATTTTGGTTTTCCTTTTATCTGCATTTTCTGGATGCTGAAGTCTCATGTCTGGATCTTTCCCAATTTATAAGGAACTGAAAATGTGCTAGATAAATAAAATATAACCAGGCTCAAGTGAGTGAAATCTACCTATATAATTTATACAAAGTAGTCACTTTATTTTTGCATGAAATTGGAAAATTGCAGGGTTTTTTGTTTGTTTGTTTGTTTTAATAATTGTTGGTGAAGAACTATGTCAGCGCCTATGGGTGCACAAGGCAGCTACAGGAATTGTGGTATATGCTATGTGCTGGTTTTGTTTTGGTGATTTTGTTTGCCTGGTTTTTTTTAATTCAAAAAACCCAAATCGATTCAAATTTAAGTAGGGCTATCTATCTTTGTGACAGACTTAGATAGGGGATAATTCTAAACTGGACGTGGCATGTTGGGCAGGGAGGGGATTCCATGAATAAATGATCAAGATTTTTAAGGTATCAGAACAATATACTGGAAAACGGCCTGGTTCAAAGTACAGAGGTCTTTGTAAACAATTTAATCTACAAAACATTTTCATTGATAATTAGAAATGTTCCTGCATAAGTAATAGTAGGGAAAATCAGGGAGAAGAGTTTGTCAAGGAGAAATAAATGGACTTTGTCATTTGCTGACTTGACCACTGAGATCTTTTGGATACTGGAGAGGCCAATAGAGCTTGACAGGTTCATGGGAAAGAACAGCAAGTCCTCATTTAGCTAATTCATAGAACGGCAGCCTGTGAACAAATATGAAAATGAGCAACACAGAATAAGCAGATTATGCCTGGAGTCAGTCCAGAAAAAGATAAATTATGAAACATTACAAGTATACCTCAAAAAAACAGTATCGCAGTCTGCAGGTGCTGCATCGCAGACTTCACTCATTAACTGTACTGGATGCTTGCCCAAGCCAAGAACATGAAGCAGTTGTTGACCCGAGAATTGAAGTAGAAAACAAATTTATTCCCATTTTCTTCCTCTACACAGATTTGTAAAAATTAATGTCTGGTATACACCGGGGAATTTTCTTTTATGTGGTAAAGTGTGCAGACAGCCTGAAGTGGTCCATGAAGAAAATGAAGAGTTATACTTCAGATTGGATAGTTTTAAGTGTCATGTAATTTCTGGAGAATAAACGGCAGGGAAAATGTGCAGAAAGGCTGAGAAGGCTGACAATAGGGAAAGCAGTGGTGGAAATAGTAGGACAAGTGATGCATAACCAACATCCAAGGGAATCAATGCTTCTTAAAAACCTGTACTGCCTCCCTCCTCTCTGTCACAGAGCTTTGCTTCCTAAATTTGGAGCAGCATTGCTTGACACACAGCAGTAATGTAAATTACTGATACTTCTTTCTACCTGGCTGCTTGATGCAGATTTTACAGAGGATGAAGCTAAAAATCTCACCAGGGAGAAATTGCTTCATTTTTTTTTGCTGAAAAGTAACATATTCAGAACTCAGGAACTGAATGTAAAAAAGAAATGCACACTTCCCTGCAGGCCCTCTTTCCTGTGGTTAGTATTAGCAAGAATCCACTGAGAGCAAGTTGTTGAATTAGAAGGACGAATGTTCACTTAATAAGAAAACGATGGAATTTTATTAGTATGGCAATATCTTCATGTTGCTGCAGATATGAGTATATGCAGATATGAGTGCAGATATGAGTGTCAGGGTTTCTTTATCAGTCACCTTCTAATGGATTTAAATTTAATGTTCTTGATTAAATTAAAGCAAAAAGTTGCTTTGTGACGAACTTTATTCTAAAACTTCCAGTCAGGAACTGGTTGATTTGATTCTAAGGGTGAAAAAATAAGATGCATATTAATACTAAAGAATAAATAACAAGTCAGATCTCAGCAGGGCTTTTTTTCCCCCTCTTCATTCCATCTTTGGGTTTTAAAATATCTAAATAATATCAATATTAATCCAATAACCATAAAAATTGTTCAGAGCCAAGTGACTAATGTTAAGCACTAGTTTTCATGCACTGGTTAACCCTGAGGAGACTCAACTCCAAAAAAAGTTGTGAAGGAATTAGGTATAATTTGTACATGTACACCTAAATCCGTAATAAGTGGTCATGAGCAGGGATTTAGGTGTTTAAGTTACAGCAAATTGCAATCAAAATTTTAATCTGTGTTTAATTGCACCTTAAATATTACATATGCAAACACATAGTCTGAATTTAAATTGAAAATTAATGTTTTGAGCAGTTTGGAACACAGGATCAGGCTCACTGTTCAGTACTCCAAGTAAGTAGTCTAGCCTAGAGATCAGACTAACCATTTAAAGTAGTTTTAAATCATTGGAGAGACAGTTACATGTGTGTCATACCTGGGAAAGGATTTCAGTGACAACAGTGGGTTTGTAACAGTGTTAAATCAGGGATAAGTGATCAGCAAAAAATGTGCACTTGGGTTATAGAGCATTCATCAGTAAAGCCAAAATAAAAGCAAAAGTGCTTCATTTACCTTAGGAGTTAACCTTAAGGTTTAACCTTAACTAGCAAAATTTTAAACAATGACAAGTGAGCAGCCTAGCACTCTTTCTGCAGAATAGCCAGATTACAGAAGGATCACATCACAAGTCTGAGAGCCTCATGTTCCAACACAGTCTCTACTGTCTACCTATACGCTACACAGTTAGGACTAATCACAGTTCTAGGATTTGGAATGGACTGTTGTCACAACAACTCAATAGTTTTTGTTTTCACTGGACCTTAGTATAAACTTCCTAAGTACTCCCACAGGAAGGACAGGAAAGTTCTGATGATCACTGACAGAACAGGGCAGTAACACAGACATCACATATCTGGAGATCATCAATGCTGTTTGGAACCAGATATCAGTAGCACCAGATATGAGTATTGAATCCAAATCTATACACAAACACATGGTGTCTATATATAAATGTTCTGTACATATAACATATATCTATATGCACACACACATATATGTATATATATAGTATGTACATACACACATATATACTACATATATTTATGTATAATTGCATTTTGTATATATTGCTTCACCGTATTTCATACATATATAGTATTTCACACATACATACATGTATCTATTATGCACACATGGGTACATTGCCTCCTCTTGAACACTTTTTGCACTACATATACACAGAACAAATACTGAATATCCCTTCAGCAGGATTCCATGACATCCACAGGAAGGAGGAAAGGCAGAAGACTGTGTGTGCTACAAGCAGCCAATAGTTTCTCCAACAGCTTCTGTCATTCCTGCCGTATTTTTTCCTTCGACTTTTAAGAAAGAGTTTGACATCACTTTGAGGAGTCTTTGAGGACAGAGAATTAGGAAAAAGGTCCTTGCAAGTGTAACCTGGCAAACATAGGTTTGCAGTTGAAGAAAGGAATAGACTATTCAGTAGATGCTCAGAGTCAAGAGCAATGGAGTGAGGTTACAGAACTGAGAAAAAAATGTTCCTCGAGGTTTTGTGTTGAGTTAGCCCTGGACACTGGAGGGATAGGTCACCAGCAGGGAAATTATTTGACAGGAAAACCAGCATTAATTATGAAGATGCTGCAGGACTACATGTAGTCCAGAACCAGTAAGCTGATTTTGGTTTAGAAATTAGCTTTAGGACATGAATAATAAGGCAGCAGGATTTTTAGATTAAAAAAATGCCTTCGGTTGTTTTAGACAGATCATCTGTCTATTTAATGCTTTATTAAAAACTTTATCCTCTTCAAGTCCTTACTGCCAATTAGTGTCAATTAACATAAATTTAATCAGCCTTCCTCTGCTCCCAGTACAATGCCGTAAAAGCAGTGTAGTTCTGGCAATTTCAATGTGATTTATACCAGCGTAAATGGGAAAAGAATGAGCCTTAATAGGTGTGCATTTAAGTGTATGTTCTTAAACCACAGTTTGTAATGTGCCCCAGCCCAGGTAACTAAATTCCTGTGGGGCACATTTGTGATCATAAGCTCGACTTTTACTTTAAGTTAATCCAAACAATTAGCTTCTCTGGCAGAGCCTTGCAGGCAGCTCTGAAGAGGTAATATTATACAGCAGCTTTAATTATGAGTAAACTAGATCATAGAATTGCATTAGCAATTCTGAAAATTACTTAGTTTGGTTGAAGTATCCAACCATGTTTATAAAATATAAGAAAATAGAGATCAGCATGGATGTTTAAATAGTGGTGCTGGCATGGCAAGTGTTGCCTGACTGGAGATTTGGAAGATGAGGTGCTTACAAAGTAGATAATCACAAAATCTAAAATTTTTATGCTGGAGGATAGAAATGAAAAAAAAGAGAAATCATTAAAAAAAATCCTTGGTAAACATCAATTATCTGCTTTCAATGAAAATATGTTTGCTGCACAAATTTAAAGGGGGTGTCTAAAGAGTAAAATGTTTTCCCTTTTTAAACACCTATTTTAGCAAATTTCATTTCATATAAAATTCTTCCATCTTTTTCATGTAGTCCTCAGAATATCACAAAGCCTGCAGGAAATGCACTACAGAATTAAGCATCAATTAACAAAAATCTAGCCCTAAATAGGTTTCAGTAAATTACACCAAATATGCGAAAAGAAACCTTAGAAAACAGAGAAGGAGCAACATAAAGTCAAAACACCTATATAAAAACATACACGAAGCAAATGTATCTAAAAGAAAGACAAACTATAAAACCTACAAAGAAAGAAGTGGTTGCAACAATCAGGAATTCAAAATTAGGAACAGCAAGGACTGAACTGTCCTATGACACTGCAGATTTACAATCTCTGAGAAGGCATTTCCACACAGCTTTTGGGTAACTAGATATGTGTCTATGTATTTACACACACACATCAACCTGACAACTGTTGAAAGACATTTAAGAGAATGAAGTTACTTTCAGTATATTTTCCTCACTCTTCATTGCAGCAGCTGGAAGCTGTACCATGAGCAGGATGCTGTCAGAAAGGCTGGTGCCATGGTTAAATCTGTTTTATCCTGCCTTGCAATATTGGATTATGCTCCAAAGGTTCCTTCCAAATATGTGTGTAATGCTCAAATGTGTGTGTATGGTCAAAGCAATTAAAATCACCTTATTTTTTTTTTTTTTCCATAGGTGTTCACAAACTGTGTGCTGGAATACACACTTTGGGGCATCTTGATGCAATCTAAAAAGCCAACTACAATTGAACCCCGTGAGATGTCTGCTTTCAGCATGCAAAATATAGAGGAATCTGATATCACAAATTCTAGATGTCCCAAATAATAGGCAGATCCTTTAGGAGTTTATACAACCATTTACTGTGTTGCTCAGAGTTTTTAAGTGCAGGTACATCCATTATAATCTTTGTAGCACCTTTGTATTTTCTAAAAATTGCTAGAGAATAGACACAATAAAAATAAGAATCTATATCTCATGTAGTCTTTGGATCCATTATTAAGTAGAATGAAGCTGAATAGTAAATGAAAATGGTATATGACATAAATGCCATAAAAGTGAATGTGACCGCATCTTTAATATTGGGTACTGTGAACATACAAGCAAAACAAAGATGACAGAACAAGTGTCATGCTTCTAACTTATTAATTAGGAACACTTGACTTTTCAGCCTTGACACTTCTTTATCTAATTTTGAAAGTATTAACCTCTCAATGAACTAAAGCTGATCAAACCAGAGAAATTCTAATATTAAAAACCTATCTCCTTTATTTTTCTGTTACCAATGTGAAGGCTCAGAGCCTCACAAAGAAGAAACTATTCTTACCTTGGTAAATGGTAGCAACAACAGCCAGAAGCACAGCAACTGTCAGCAGAGGGAAGAGACAAATATTTTCTTATAGAAATTAAGTTATTTTTTGCACAACAAGGAAATGTGAGGATTCAGTAATTCCTGTATTAATCCTAGGTTGTAACTGGGATAAGTATAAAGTCACCCCCATTTTTTCCTCATGGGAAAGCTGTTGGAAGTGAAGTTTTCCAATAAATTCAAAAACCCAGGCTCTTTCAAACACTCTTCCTTAATAAAACACATAATAAATTGAAGAAAATTCCTTGGAAAGGTTCTGGAGGGTCTTTCCTTGAAGGCCCTACAATTTTGCAGAAAACAAAAATACTTCACATGGGGTTTGATTGAAGCCACAGTTTAGATATTTAAACTCATATTCTTCTTGAGGGACTAAGTTTTCCTGAGAGGATTATCTGTAACAATTAAAGTAAAAAGTTTCAAGGGAAATTGTAACTGGTACTGTCAGTACCACCAGTCCTAGCTATAGTCACCAAACTTTACAAAAAGCTCTATTTCCATTCAAAAGTATAAATGAAAGATCCAGGTTCCAGGGATTACCTAGAATTCATCACCATTTTATGGTTGCCACGCTCAAATATTTGGCAGTGAGCACCTAAGGGTGATGGAAGTCTTTTGTTGGCTGTATAAACCTAAGAGGAAAATAAATTAATTTCAATTTGCACAGCTGTAACAGAGTAAAGAGAAACAAGATTAAGGCCTTTCAAAGAAAGAATGAAATGAAATACAGTCTGAGACAGGCATCTGAAAAAAAGGAGTTGTTTAGCAACACTAATGGGAAAATATTAGATGGCTAAAAAGAGACCAGATTTGTGAAAGAACTGGCCAAGTTACAAAGGCAGAGCAGACATTCCAACGATCTCTCAGGCTCTGGCCTCACATCCTTAGGTGTTGCTAAGTGATTTTCTTTTTTGTGCTGTTGTGATTTGAAAAGGGCAAAATATTTCAAGTACTCTTGTGCTTTACCAATAGTTTACCCTTAATCAAGTTGTCCTGCATGTAAGATACTTCCCTCTGGTTCAGCCACAGAAAAAAAATAAAAAAGAAGCTGATATAGTGAAAACCAGAAAAAGATCACTGCTGTAATTTAGCCTTGTCCAGAGACAAGTAGTCTTTATTAGTATTCAGCTTCTTTTCAAGGATATTTTATTAAGATGCTTACTTTCTTTTGTACTCCAATACCTTAGGGGATGATAAAAATAACTACTTCAAGTCCTACTGCTTTATCCCTTTTCTCCAATTTTCTTTACTAAACTAATTACTACGTGCAAAATTCCACTATATTCTAAGATAATTAAAATATAAGGGTGCTTTCAAGATATTTTGTCATAAATTCATTATTTTGATAAAAATGACCGCCTCAATGTAATGAAGAAGGACAAGTATTTAATCTTTTAACCTCTGATTTAAAATATCTATTAAAAATGTTAACTATAAAATAGAGTATTATGGTTTTTTTTGTTTTCTTCTAAGTCTGAACATCAAATTTTGGTGGGTTTTTTTTAGTAATTGGTATTAATAATCCCTCAAAAAGCCCAGTAACCTGTTTTCTAATAGATTTAGGGAATAGTGGGCAAGCATGAAAAACCTGGCAGTCTTTGCATGAGTCTCAAACAGTCATGAGCCTGACAGCAAAATTTCCAAGTGGAAACCCTTATTTATTGCTTTCATTCTGTGTGGCCTTGGCAGCTGCACAGCTCAGGCAGGTTTCATAAAGTAGAGCAATCAGAATATTTTCGGAATGCAGTTGATAGCATTATTAACAAGCTCGCTAGGTCTGTTTTCTGCACCCACTGCCAAATCAATTTGTAGTAGAATCATGACTGTAACCAATTTCTTACAGTTAACAACTAATCCTGAATGAATCAGAACAACACAGGCCATTAAATCCCTAATTATACATATGTACATACATTTAAATAGGCCTAGATGCAGCCCATATTTTCACTGTATTGAAGTGGGAGAAGGCACTTAGGATGTTAAGACTGTGCATGAGCCCTGCTCACAGGTTTGCAGGATCACTTTAGAAAGCTTCAAATGTTTCTTCTCTTATGGCCCCTGATTCTCACATCCATTTGTATTAAATACAGAGCTGTGTGCAGCTCTGTCAAGCCTCTGACACGCAGCTCACGTAGACACATTACAAAAATCACAGGGTGAAATCAGGACTCCTTGCCTACCTGACTACAACAAATATGGGAACAGACTATTTTAGATATGTCCCTGTTGCCTTACCTTACAGAAGATTGCTGACCTGAATAAATACCAGCACTGCATGCCAGAGAGCATCAGGGTTTTATTTCTTATGGAAAAAAATACTCTGAGTTATAGTATTCTGATGCCAGTCTTAGAAGTGTTTCTTTTAGGCTACAGCTATATTAAAACAAAAACAAAACCTGAACTTCATTCTTTCTTCACACAAGCATCCAGCTCATGTTTACTTTTTTTTGTATTTACATATATCCCATTCTCCTTGTTTCTGTGATAAAACTTTCATAGCTAATAAATTATAAATCAGATTTATGTATAATTTATTATTTTAAATACATATTTTAACTTTAAGGTTTTACAGGGGAAACTATTTCATCTTTTTTTTTTTTTTTCCTTTAAGGTCTCAGTAGTTTGAGACATTCATGAATAAAGCATGCTTGGAGCTGCATTTACATTTTTATAGTGTGTGCTGTAACAGTACAGATTTTGTGTCCTACATGTACACTTCCAGGTCAACACGATTGTCTTAAGAGCAAACCTTACAGAAATCTCTGTGATTTCATAAACATACTTTGTCATCATTTCCCAGCACCTTGGACACCTCCCTAATGTGTTTGCCCTTCTTTAGTCAGAAAGTTGCAACACTTTGTAGATGCACAAATACATCTGTGCTGGTACCTCTCAGATAGTTCTTTACTTCTATACCAGAGCCAGGAAGGATTTAGCTCTTTTGAAACAGAGAAGTTTTAATTCTACTTCAGAGTAAATCAGAGCTCTTCTGGAGATGGATTAGTTTATCAACTAGGTTTAGTTAATTCCTGCAGTTGAAAGGCTGCATTATGGCTTCAGTCTTTACAAAATGAAAGGCATTTCTTTATTTTAGAACTATGTGGACCTACACAGATGCATTTTAGATTAGAATTTGATTATTTTTATCTTGCATCTGCCACATGTCTCTCAGAGCAAAACGCGGGTGGTCTATTGAAATTAACCTGCCCTGGGAAATATACCATATAACTTTTTTTTTTTTTCCTTTAAAGAAAAAGGCCTACAGGCACTGGTTTGATTCAAAACCCTTTTAACTTTCCTAAAAGCATAGTCCCATCCAGGTTACCTTGGAACTCAGCTACGGCTTTGTGTCAGGACTGAAGGGAAATCCCTGCATGAGATTTCATCTTATAAACAATCTTATCTTTTCATGTATTTTTCCCCCAAATGTCAAAGTATTTGCATAATATAAAAACTATACTGAAGATATGCATTTATAGAGAATTTAGCTTGTAATACAGAGAGACAGACAAAGATGAGTCAATAATTTACTATTAATAACAAGTAATACCCAACTTTTGTACTGATATTTTTGAAGGAACTCTACAAGGGGGCAAGTATTTTATCCTCCTCTAAGAAATTACATATACACAATAAAAGAAAAGAAATTTTGGGAAAAAGAAAATGAATAAAGAATGAATGGATTATATTGCAAGAATAGGAAAAAAATTTGAAGACAGTGTCAAGTTGTTTTGCAATTCTCCCCCAAAATTAGATCTCTCTCTAGTGCCATAATGTCTTACACTGTCTATGCAAAAAGAAACACAAAAATTTATTTTTAAAACTTTCTTTTTCCTGCAGAAAAGCTAAAACATATTCGTTTAACCATTGTTAAAATAATGAATATTTTCTCATATTTGCTAACTGAAGCATCAAATTATTAGCACAATTAATTTTTGATGAGTCACTGCACACTGTGCGAAGTGGCAAACATGAAAATATTCTCAGAACTAAAATCACAATTTGCATTCCCAGGGCAAGTGTTCTGCAGCTAATTCATATCGTGGGTACTGAAAAAAACAAACCCACACCAAACTCTCTGTAGCTCAGGCAAACTATTCACATCTTTGAAACTCCTTCAGTCAGCCCAAAGTGTCTGGCACACATTTGCAGTCTGTTTGTGCAAGGAGGATTCAGAGCCAGCTCTGACTGAAATCCCATGGCTAAATAACCCAGTTCATTTGATGCAAGCTCTCTGGAAAAGGTGCAGTGATTAAAGGCAAAGCTGTGCTGGTATGTTGTTGCATACAGAACTTTCAATATTCACAGTGGGCAGAGATTTTGGTGTGAGGATCTATTTTCTCTCCAAGCTCTGGTTCAGGAATCAACTATTTTCTTCACATCCTTGCACTGCACCCACCGACTTTGGAATTTACAATATTGGGGTTTTTTTCCTTGGTTATGCTAGGTTTCTGTTTCAACCTTCCTTTCCCTTTTATGACAAGAAGATTGTCTAGTGGGAACAGGGCTCTTAAGAAGATCATCTGTATCCTCCAGCTCACTCTTCTTTACTGACTTCTCCCTGAAGTCAGAAATGAGATTTGTCTTTTCTCCTGTTTTCTCCCCACTTTTCTTTCCTTCAGACTATTCTTCACAGTGAGTGAAAAGAAAGCAGCAAAGTTCAGAAAGAATGCAGCTTTTGAAAAGTAGGTTGGAGTAGGATTTTCTCATTATTAAATTATCCAGAGGACTCAAATATTCCTGAACACAAAAGGTCATCGCAGCTGTAGGGTGACAAATCCAGCTCTGCACAGCCAGCCAAAACAGACTGCTGAGGTTTCCTTTTCAGCCTTGTCACCTCCAAGAGAAAATGATTCCCTTTGTTTTGCAGGACAGACAGGAGGCAAACAGCACATGCCACTGCTGACTGAACTGCAGAAGCAAAACTGACAAATCCTGGAGGAGGAAACTGCTATTATGAAGCCAGGCACGACTGCTAATGCTACCTTGACTTCCTCAGCTGATACCTGCTGCTGCTGCTCAACAGCCCCTGAGGCCCAAGCTACATTACCCTGGATTCTAAGACAAGCCAAGAAAGAGAATTATAATTTTGTCATTAAAAAAAAGTAAAAATAAAAAAGAGATTCCTACAGAAGACTCACCACCTTTGCAGGTTTTGTCCTGTGATAATGAAGCAGAGAAAGATGACTGTGTTAAAACTCAGGATGCTTCTTGCAAATAGCAACAATTCTATTAATAAGAGTTAGATGAAGAAAGAAAAAATTGACAGAAAGCTCAGGGTTGAAAAATTAAAAATTAAACATAACAGTGGTCCCTGGCATCTTCCCTGTTTCTAATCTGTCAAAAAAATAATAATTAGTATTATTAAAAGAAATATTCTTACTCTTTCCATGGGAACAAACCAAAATCTGAAAACTGAAATTGTTTTCCAATTCCTTTTAAAGCACTGCAAAAATATCACTAATTCTAAAAGGCACAATCTCTGTGTGTGTGTATATATATATATACAGCCATTCACACGTATACAAGTGCATCAATGCACATACCATAAAGTAAAAGAATCCATTATAGCAGTCCTCTTTTCAGAACAGAAAGACTGCTTTAAGAAAGCTGAACAATTTAAGAAAAAAAGACCAAAAAAAAGAAAAAAAAAGAAAAAAAAAAAAAAGAAAACAAATGAAAAAAGAAATGGTATGTTATAGTTTGTGGTTTTAACATTTATCCTTTGTTGTCACTGAGTGACTTTGTTTTGAGGAAGAGCAAACACTTCTCCAAAGTTTAGGAGCATGTTTGTACAAGCATTCTAAATTCCTAATGCTCTGCCTGGGCTGGTTTTAGATTAAAAATCCAAGCTGGCCTTGTAACTGTAACTTGCAATATATCACTGTGAAAGAGAAGCATAATAAGCACAGCCATGTAAGTTAAGATTGGCATGTTTAGACTTCTTCTTGATCTCAAGGGTTTGAGGAACAGACCTGAAGCATTAATATTCTGTCTGTGAACGTGCAAAGCTCAGTGTTTTTGCTGAACTCACAAAATTAACCCAGTAACTTTAGGGAAGGGTTTGATATAGCTTAAAGTCCTTGTAGCTGTGTGAGTTTTTCACTAGTAGAGGAGGTGCTGCTCAGTTCACAGGAGCTCAAACTGAACTGCTTTTTTTATGATTTGCAAATTAAAAAAAAAAAAAGAAGCTGAAGTTTCACAAAAATTGTAATATTCAAACTCTACAAATACAACACTTGGAACAGAGATGTTGAAAATCGAATCAAATCAAACTGTTTCTGCAGAACACGTACTAAAGTAAAAACTGTCTTCTCTCACTCTAAACCTCCCCAAGTCAGTTGCTGTAAATTCGTATCAAATATTCCAAATTAAAAGGAACTTAGTAAGCACAGAGTAATTTTACTGTTTCTCTCCCTATTTTATTTTCATGATGTTACCTGCAGATAGCAAAGTGGTAAAGGAGTGGCTTTTATGTCTGTATCTTTACATATAATTTACATATTGTTTAACTGAAATGCATTTATACATTCTCTTTCTGTACCACGCCATAACAAAATTAGAGAATTGTTTTATAAATAGAGTGCTGCTTTTAGACTGTTTTTTGTCTTAACAGCTTTACTCAATGAAAATGGGTAAAATTCAGCATTTTCTATTGCCTACTTGGTTAAATTGAGAAGTTATGAACAGTCTTAAAAAAACCTTATGCCTCTAAAGTAACGCAAAAAACACAAGGGCCTCGTTCTCACCCAGTTATTTCTGGCTTGCAAAATCTGGCAAAAAAAAAAAAAAAGGGATCTGTCACATGAAAACTGGTTGCAGTAAGTGAATTGTGAGAAGTTTATAGTGTGTTCTTAATTTTTTCTGATCTCTAAACCCTTCTGTGAACTGGAACTTTATTTGGTAACTGACATATTTTGATCTTTTGAGTTTTTTTGTTTGTTTGGTGATTTTTTTTTTCCTTTTGTTTGACTTTGGTGGTTTTGTTTGGGTCCTTCTGGACTTTTTTTTTAATTATTATTTTTAATTGTATTTTAAGAAGGAGAGCCAGGGGGCTTTCACACACGTTTTCTGCATTTTAGTTATTAGGAGAAACTGGCTGGTCACCCCTGGCAGTCTGCCTCAGTACTACTATCATCAAATAAAATTTTGATGATTTATAGAAATTGAAAGTATTAATAGGGCAGAAGTTGGAATATTGAAAGGTTACACAAATGTAGGGATGGCAAAGCAGGTTTACTAGAGAGCTTTCTGCCTTCATTCTTTTCTTTAAATGGGAGCAAATTTTTTAACAGGTTTAAAAAGGATTGAAAAGTGATGCATTCTCACTAAGAGGTGAGAATGCAAAAATTTTTGTGGCAGGAAAATAAAATTCTACGTATAATTTTTATGTCATTATTTTATGATTAGTGTAGGTGGTTATAGCTGTTCTAATTATCAAACTGTTCCCCTAGAAGTTTGGATAGAAAATGACACTACTTATCTACTGTTTACCACAGTTTTCTCTTCATGACATTTCTAATAAATTATATTACTTGGATATTTTTTAATTGATGTTCACTGTGGCTGTAATAATGCCTTACCATATTAAAACCAAAACAAAAGTGAGCCCAGACTCACAAAGGCAAATAAGAAGGCTCCTGATGATTGTAATTAAACAAGTTCATTTCCTCCAGGATTCGCTTAGGCAGTCCAGTAATACCTGACTGCCATTTTGATTTACTGTACAAAAAAGCCCAATAATTTCTGTGAAGTAAAAGTAGTTGTTTGCACTAGGAGAAGTATTGCTTGACTATACCCTAAAGAAGTAATCTCTCCAACAGACAGCCCCACAATCTTCAGAAGGAGATTAGTCTCCTCAAAAAGTCATTACACTTGTAAGTAAATTCTAAAAAATAAATCAACATATATACATAATGAAAGAAAAAGAAAAAAAATCTTCACCTCTCAGCATAAAAATTCTTTCCATGCCAATGGAGATTTGCAGAACAGAATATTCAACAAATCAGTGATGGGGGCCAAAAATGCATTTAGTCTATGGCTTCAGAAGAACCAAAAGAATTAATCCTTCTTTAAGCCATAATAAATTTTGAAATACAGAAAGTATTAATTATTGGCAGAATGCAGATACAATTTCTCACAGCTATAAACTGTTGGGGAAACTCCCTTATTGGAACATCCAGGAGCCCATCTGAGGTGAGACTGAGGCCACACACTTGCACTCACACAGTCGAAGCAGATTTCCTCACCAGTTCGATACCAGGTGTCCCATAGCAGGGTCTCACACATCCAGATCCTTAAAATAATTTAATCTTGGTGCAATAAATAAATAAATAAATAAAAATAAATAATAGCCTGAGTTGGTGCTTCTGAGGAGAACCAAGAACAAAGCAACCCTTGGGATTTTGTATCTTCAGAGTCTAAGCATGGGAAAACCTGGGGCCATCAGGTCCTGCTGTGTCTCTCGGTGTCCCTCACCTGGCTGTGCCACACGTCCCTCTGTCCTTTGCTGTACAAATGGTCAGCACCAGTCCACAACCTCTTGCCTCATCCTGCAGCTCCATCTGCATCTTCACCCCGAGCTGCCTCACAGGATGCATTCTTCAACTCTGAATGCCTTCCTCTGACAAACCCACCAATGCCCAAAACTAAGGATCTAGAATTACTCCAATAAAAGGCAAGCGGGTGCCTGGAAGAGAACTAAACACTCAAAGCACTTAATGTGCGACCATCTTGTCATTCCCATCCCACAGGCTGCATTCCCAGCAGGATCTGAGACCTTGGTGGTGCCTTGAGGGGGCCAGGCTGTGACCCCCATTAATGTCCCCAGACCAGCCTGGCTCTCCTTGCTCGTGGCTGAGGGAATGGTTTGGTCAGGAAGGGAAGGCACTGCACTGCCCCAGAGCCTTCCAGACCTCCCCAGGCCACGCCCAGGTGTACAGGATACATCCTGCCCTGTGAGGTGGCTCTGGGGGAAGAGTCTGGTGTCAGAGCCCTTGTCACATAGGGCTGAACAAAAGCCAAACATGAACCATAATGAACAGGATTTCTCTGTGGTGTCAGGTCACTACACAACATGGTTTAACCACATTCAGGCTGGAAGGAAGCCTGGCAGAGTGAAGATTAATGTAATTGCAGTCAATAGCATTGAACACGGCAGAGAGGACTACCTGGAGTAAAGATGTGATTGGCTGCCTTGTCTAAGGACAGATGAAAGTAATTCAGCAAAACAGCAAGTTTTGGTTCAGTATGATGCCCCAGGTTGCCAGCAGATTACGGCAGGTCCTGGTGGCTGTCTCAAAAGCTTCTAATCATGAAATACAATATGTGAAGTAGGGCAGCAGTGAAGAAAAATAAAACAACAAAAAGCAAACCACACAGCACACTGAGGCACTTACTTTCCCAAGGAAAGAACTGAGAATAAAGAACAGAAAGAGTTAGATTCCAGTTTTTATTTTCAGTCAAGTGTGTTTTTTTGGTTTTTTTTTTTTACCTTGAATAAACCCTTTCTTGCTAGATTTCAGTGCTCAGGAGAGTGAAGTCAATCTTGGAAACTGAAGTCTTTTATGTACACACCCTGGGATAAAAAACTGCTGCTGGGTGGGTGGACTGAGGCTGTACTGGCCCATTGAGGAGAAGATTAGGAATCTGAAATCAAAAGACTCTTTCATCATTCTGTATTTGCCTTCTATTACTTTTCCATGGTTGTTAGAACTTTAAAAAGATGAGAGTAAGTTTAGGATAATTTTTCCAGCATATGATTACTGGCATAGCAGTTATTTTAAAATTTACCAGGATGTCTGTGCCAGGTTTCTTTCGGTGCTGACAAACAATGATACATATTCTGTGTCATTACTGGGACACTCTGGAGTGATGAAGGTCCTTGTCACATCTAATTCTAGGCCTGGACAGGTCCATGTGAAATGGATAAGGAGTGGAGTGATGCCAGCAGAATTCACTTTAGCTATGACATAAACAAAATGCAAAATCAGTGTTGTATGTAATCTGTTGTGGTAAAAGCATGATGGAGTACAACAAATTATATTGACTTGTGGTTCAAGGCAGCTCAAAGCTCTGTTTCTTCTGTATAACACTTTTGAACTCTGCCACGAGTAGGGATTAAGTAGCAGGAATTAATTAAAAAATAATTGCAAACAACAAATCTTGGAGGCTTTCTGAATGTAGTAGATGGTCTTTTTAGAAGACAGGCTGGCTACAGCAGCCACATTTACAAGCTGTGAATGATGTTACCATCAGTGTTTCAGAATGACTGGTGATCTGTTTATCTATAGGCAACTAAACAGCAGTTTGCAAAGTAAAAATGCCCTTCCCAAGTTACATATTTTTCTCCCTTTTCTGGCTAACTTATCCATTTTTTTTGCTATGGTAATTCATTTCTACTCTAAAGGACCACAAAATACTGCTTTAGGTGAACAACTCAATTCACCTAGGCCCTGACTTAGAGCAGGCCATCCGTGACAACCCTAATAAATTGTGCATGAAATTGATTTAATCTATATTTGAGACATAATTTGTCCTGCAGGATGTTGTGTGTGCAGTTCACTCATGGTTTTATTTCATTTGCTGTTTTGTGGCCTGCATTGCTGTATATTTACCAAAATAATTTCTGTTTTCCTGTCAGAAAAAAACAAACAAACAAAAAACCCACCCAATTTCTTCTGAGATTGTTTTTCTGATCACTTTGACTAAGGGCAGCACAAATAGCTGAACTGAGAGGTATTTTATAATTCTTTCCATACCAACTACTCTATCACCTAAAGTCCTTCACTTACTGCTTTGCTCTATCCATAGAATATACCCAGAAGGGCACTCGGTTGGTCTCAAATGAAATTCACTATTGCCAAAAAGAACCCCTATTAGCTGTAGTTGGTGCTAGTTCTGGACTTCTTTGCCACTGTATACTTGGGTATAGAACAAAAATAACAAAAATTAAAATAATATGTGGGAGGAGAACATCTAAGGATTTTATACTCTGCTAATCCTGAAATTTAAAATATTTAAAATGCAGACACACACTTATATATATAAAAACTATTTTTTAAAAAAAAATCCGGGTAACAAACTTTTGCTACCAGGGACAGAAGGGAATCCATATATTTGACTAAAGAATCTGCAACCCAATATGCAACAGAAACCAGAAAATAGGTTAGATCAGAAGTTCTATAAAACTCAAGACAAGCGTTAAAAAATCCTCATATTTTACTTGACACCACAAAGACAATGTGCTAACAAAGGAAAAAAGTAACTTCCACCGTAAGGAATGATGAATAAAATTGCAAAGCTTTTGTCACAGACTAGCTGGTAGCAACTCCAGACCATTCTTTCAAGTACTTTTATTTTTAAGAGAACAATGAAATTTCAATGGGATATATTTCCTTTTGAAGCAAAATTCTTAAAACACTGACTCTGAGCATTGTATAACGAGAGCTTCCACACAACATAACTATTTCAACGGGTTCATGAAAGATCCTCTTCTGAGGCCTCACAGCTCTTATTTGCAGGCAATTAAAGGACAAATCATACATGTGGGGAATATAGGAACACTGACACAACTGCTAACCTGCCTATTTATCATACCAAGGCACACAGACAGGTTAATTCAATTCCCAGTTCAGTTATATTCCATATACTTTAGATCAGTTATCAAAGGAAACATCAATAGATAAATAAAAGATTACTGCTTAGATGCTTTGGTCATCACAAGCCTTGCTCAATTCTACTTTGAGATTTAGCCAAAGAAGATGTATTAATGCAAAATATGTACCTCAAATGAAGACTCGTATTTGATTCCTAAATTTGTAAATTTAAGAAAGCCTTCTGTAAATGTGCTATTTTATTGAGAATTATTTGCTTAAACAACTCTAATAACTTCACCATTTTTTCCCGTTTGCTAAATGAAGTTATAATAATGTAGGAAAATATAAAGAGAGTGCAAGACTTTCTTGTTACTGGGGTTTGGATTTCCGCTTTTTGTCTTTAATGACTTTTTAATATGTATATTAAGCATGTGTATCTGCACACACACACACACATATATATATAAATAATAAAAATAAGAGTGCTGAAGCTTTGTGTTAACCAGCAGACCTTGTTTTCCCATGCTATCTGTTTCAGGTTTGGGAGGTAGGATACAAATATGATGTATCCCAACTTTTCAATTTGGGTTTAAACAAAAATACCATCCTGACTCAGCAGTCCAGCACCAATTCGATTCCAATTCAGTTTCAGGTCCCTAGTTACAGATATTTATTCTCTACATCCCACCAGCAGGTATGTCCAGCCTCTTCTCAGGAATCTGGGCTTTGGAAACTCCTGAAAGACAAAAGTCATAATAATAAATGCAAGAATGACATCTCTTTTCCTGTTTTCCCTGGAGTTTGGGTCAGGTCTCCTGGCCACTTCCCCTCCCCAGAAGCTGCCCACCCAAAGCCCAGCAGAGAGGGGGGGATACAGGAGAGTGAGTGTGTCCTCAGCAGCACCAAACTTTGGTGTGTGTCACCAACACCTTTCCAGCTGCCAAAGCAAAGCACAAGCACCCTGAGTGCTTGAGAACCAACACAGGCTGAAATGTACTTTCCCCTCTGAAATATAAGGTCGGGTTCAGCGCTTTCAGTTTGAAGTAAAAAGCTCCACTAAGCTTTTCATAAAGCTGCTAAGCAGGGTTGAGTCGAAAATGGTACTTAATTACTTGTGTTGGCACCTGTCTGCAGCTGAAACTTGGAACACGATAAATTCCTGAAGCTTGCACCAGCAGCATAAAAAATAAAAGAAAAAAAAAATTAAAGAAAAAAAAAGAAGCCTTGAGCAGGGGAAAGTGAGGAGATAAAGTGGCAGGCAAAGCAAGGAAGTTCTGAAGACACGCATTAAATATTATCTGATATATATTTGCAAATGATTCTCCTGAGTTCATCCATGTGGCAAATGCTGATGTACTGCCTCTAAAGTTCCTCATGAATGCATTTTTTAATCTAAAGTAAAATCTCCCACCAGTAAAGCTCTTATTTAGAGCATGAGAAAGTTTCTCTTTGTTCTGAAATAAAACTCTTAGCCTTCCCCAAGAAACATTACCTCAAGAAATATTCATTTCTAAGAGATACCACAGAGCTTTCTGGCTGTTTCAAGGCTGTGACAGTGTTCAGATGCTGCAGTGGTCCTGCATTGTGCTCCAACAGCTGAATACGTTACTTACCCTACACCAAAGGTAGAGTTGCTATTCAAGCTGTAATATCATCTTCTTCTGCTGACATAAATAAATCAATCTTACACTCTATGTCTATTTTTCCAGCTTTCCTTCAGACTGCTTTTATTCCAGACACAATGAGGCAGACTTCAAGCAATGAAGGTGAGAGTGTTGCTGCAGGTCACGAGAGGCACATGTATCTCTCAGACCCACTGTCATTACAGCACACACTCTTTTGGCTCCTTGTGTTTGATGCTCTTTTTTTTTTGTTGTTGTTAAAATATCTACCTTCTGGTAAGCTTACAGTTCTGGAAGGGTGCTGTTTGTGGGGTTTTTTTATTTGAATTTTTCTACTGTCTTGACATTTATTTTTCAGCCCTTTCATACCTCAGTGTGTTGCACCCCCCCCCCCCTTTTTTTTTTTCCCTGAGTTTCCATGACTTTATGCTTCAAAAGCAGTAGGTTTTATTTTTTTGCTTCCCTTCTTTTTATTTTGGTATGAGTGCTTCTCACTTCCCACACACTTTCAATTTTTATTGACTGTGCTCTTTTTGTTACCCACATTTCCACCACCCCAAAGCATTTTTCCCCTCTTACTACCACTCATCAGCCAAACAAAACAGTAGTTTTCAGACCAAATTAGTGAACACACCAAATAATACAGGTGAGAGAAACCTATGCTGCATTACTTCCCTTCAGAAAAGGAACTGGTAAGAAAGTTTAAGAAAAATTCTGGGTTATAGGGAAAAGATTCAGGAAAACATAACATGCATGGTCCTTGATAGTTTCCTTATCAGCAGCTATGACAGACATATTTTAAAACATTTTTAAAGCCTGCTAAGTAATCAAGACTGAATTGTTTTGCAAGCTGGGATAATTCCACTTCTGGGAGTGCTGAAACAACCAATATTTCTATCCTCCTCCTCCATAAAACAATCTGTTGTAGACTTTCCCCAGTTCATCAACATCTTCCTAGGAGGGTATCTCTAAAAAGACACATTGAAATGTTTTCCCTGAATTTTCTGTTGAGCAGGTGGGCTGTGGGATGGTTTTTGTTTTGTAGATATATTTTGGATTGTCTGCGAAAGCTGTTTGTTACCATGCCATCTGATGGACAATTTCTCAATGTGCCATCATGACTACAGCATCTGCTCTCCCCACAATGTTTCTTCTAATGTGAATAGACCTAGGAGAAATTCATCACTGCAATGTATTATTCATGTGGATAAAAAAGGGTTGCAAAGGATCTCAAAAGGTAAAATGGTGATATTGTCAGCTTGAGGACCCTTTTACATCTCGCTACCCACTTTTATCACTCTCTTTCCTGATACATCTTTTTCCCTAAAGAAATCAGCATGTGTCAATCCTCCATACCTCAGATTAAAACAATGAATAGAAATTATGTCTGCTCCCTGTGTCACCACGTTCTGACTAAGATTCTTCAGGGTTTGTTTTCCTTCACTAGGTGTATCAGGATAGCTTAAGTATAGCAAACTCACCTTTAAATATTTGTGTTTATGGCACACAAGTATTAGTGGACTACCAGTGATTGCTAAAAATTGTACTGCAGGTGACCATCTGGAGTAGTGAAGCCACACAACAACAACAACATGAAAGTCCCGTATTTCATCATTTCTTACTCCTAGTGATGTTTGCTTTTTTTTCAGGGGGAGGTAATGGAGTGTCATCACCTAATATTTTAATATCTGACAGCCTTCCAACCCCATTTCACCTGGGGATTCACAGGTGTTTCAACCTGAGTTTTGAATACCCTCAAGGATGGAGACTCCATCACCTCTCTAGGCAACTGTTTAACCAACCAGTTGCAGTTTTTCTGTGTTCATCTGGAATTTCACATGTTTTAAATTGTGCCCATTGCCTCTTGTTCTGTTACTGGAAGCCAATGGGAAGAGACTCTCTCCCTCATATCAGTTCACTCCTGTCAGATATTTACTCACATTGCTAAGATCCCTCTGAGTGTTCTCCAGACTATAGAATAATCTCAGCTTTCTATTTCTCCTTTAGAATTCCAACAGACTATTGACATTTCTAAAACCATTATATCTGGAATTTGCTAACAGCCCAAACAATTTTTTTTCCTCTACTAACACAAAAAAACCCAAAAAAACTGACCAACCAACCAGAAAAAACCCCAACAAAAACCCACAGATACAGACCAACGAGTTTAAAGCATTAAAATCCAAATCTTATAGCTGCATATATAACCTTAAATATATATATAGTTAATATTTCTTTCCATGTTACTAGATAAAGGACAAAGTACTAAAATAAATCCATATCGCTGCACCATGAACAATTATTGCAGTTTTGACAGTACTTTTACAATGAGCTTTGAATGAATTTTAAATCCTGAATTCTGTATTGATCTGCTGTAAGCAGTAAGCAACTCTCTGTGCTGAGACAGAGCTTATGCAACCTTCTGAAGCTGCTTTTAAAACCAGGCCCACCCCCCTTAAGAGACTGACACTTGTAAATGCAACCTGAGGCACAAGTGGAGAGAGCTTTGCAGAGCATCAGGTGTCCTGTGTACCCAGCAGGGCAGCTAAAAGTGCCAGGGGCACTCCCAGACACACCAGTGCAAGCTGCCTGGGGCTGGCCATGGGCTACCACCATAGAGTGCAGAGGGATGGGTGGGCAGGGTCACACATCTCCTCTTTCACTCCTGGGATGCTGCACAGGCACGGGTGCTGTCAGAACCACAACCCACAGCAAGTGTAGAATGTAAATAACTGCATTAGACATGATCCATTAGGGATCTCCTCAGATCCCACATGAGGAGAAAAAAACAAACAAACCTCTTTGCGTTTTACATGTAAAGAAACAAAACAGTCTTGGACAACTATCAAGATTTTATCATGAGTCTCAAGGTGTCAGATTTTCTTCAAAGCCTCAAGTCTCTGAAACACGTGTTTTATGAATGTTTCCCTTCCCTGTATGTACGTGTATATATATGTATATATATAAAAACATA
>VWZU01019328.1:588056-643410 GCA_013397095.1 Sterrhoptilus dennistouni | reverse complement strand
TTAATGTTCCAGGAGGACAGGAGTGAAAGAAAAAAAAAAGGGGGGGGGGGGAAGGGGTATTTTTGTTCAAATTTTTTCTTGAATTTACATCAGAACATACAGGCAAGACATAGAGGTTTGAGATGTACATGTTAGTCAGTAACCCTCTCATTTAAACTTCAACTAAAACCACATTCTTCTTGACTATTTAAATTCTTTTACTGCTCTTGTCAATCTCTCTCTGCCCAAAATTCTGGGTAAAATGAAACCATTTTTTCCTCCATACTTCCCAGATGAGAAGAGATTTATAGATCCTTGCCCTTTTTATACTGTGTCTCATCTCTGGATGCACTGACACATCATTTCATACAATGTCTTTGATTTACACTCACAGAATATGTACCCTATTGTTGTACTACTGTTCTTTAATCAATAGAATAGTTTTGAAAATGTGTGGGGTTTTTTTTAAAGGATATTCTCCTTACCAGGACAATAAATTACTAAAACTCCACTGAGTAAAGGATTACTCGTGGTTTTATGCTTTATTATCTGACACAACCTGAAAATCATTTCCTGTCAGCATAAAAAGAAGTCATAGTACCATTTGCACATTCCTATCAGGTGGTGTTATCAGAGAAAGCTTTTAAAAATTCTTTTTCCATTCTCCACATATCTATTGATTTCTATTTCTATGGTGTACCCAACTGCTCTATACGTACACAGCATAGACAAAGTCTGTATTTTTTGTCAGATGCTAAGAGTTAAAGCTACACTTAAAGCAAGTTGAAATTTTTCTCCCTTAGGAAAGAAACCAGTAAATCAGAGAATGTTTCCCTGTTGTTAATAGCTCTGGGCATTCCAGTAGATTACCATCACACAAGAAACCTGACTTTTTTAAAAGCTATAAATTTCTTTATGCTGGTTTATTTTTTCTCCCTTGATATTAGTTTTAAATTTAACAAAACTATCTGTACTTTGGAAGAGGATATACAGAAGGTGACTGAAGGAAAGGACAATTTTCCTCCAAACAGGAGCATGTTCCTCCTATTACAAATACATTTTGAGTTAAATTATCAGACCATATTTCTTCCTTTTGCTTTATGCAGAATAAAAAAAAAAACCAAAACCCAACCCTGCAATCAACAAGCAAACGATGCATTGCATGCTAATTAGCTCTTCAAACCTTGCATCTAATGAAGAAAATTTTAACAAACCTTAGTTAATGGAAAGCTCCTTATGGACCACCATATTGTGTGAAAGAACTTCTCCATGCATCTAAAAACCTTGACAAAATTTGTTGTCTTTCAGGATGTTATGATGGAAGTACTATGTAACAAATATATTATTTCATTTATATTAAATTTGTGCTGTTCCATTCCATTTCATTACAAGTTCATTTGGAGGACCCTACAAAAAGTCTTGGTAGTTGCTTGGTTTCAGAAATGCCCAAGGCACCAAAGGATGTTCAGATGTTTAAATTGGAGAGAAAGCAATAAGAATTGACCACCTCTCTGTCTTGGATAACTCGTGTCTAACTCAGTTCCCAGACCTGATGAACAGATTCAGTTAAGTACAAGTGGTCTTCAGGAAGGTAGTGACAAAAGATTTTGTAACTTTTGAAAACAGTTAAAATCCTAAATTTTTAAAAATACTTTTGCATATATCATTCTTTACCCCTTTTAAATTCTATACAATATTTTCAAGAGTAATTCCCTTCCTTTCCTGCTCAGAATTCCTAGTCAAGTCCTTTTGTAAGTTGTTTTGGGTTTTTTTGTTTCTTTTGGTTTGCTTTGTTTTCTTTGTTTGTTTGTTTTTTTTTTTTTTCTTTTTAAAAATTTATTTTTCTTGTTGATTTCTATTTTTTTTCCCCTTCTTGCCAGGGAAATAGTGCCTGAGAAATTTGAGGCATTTAAGGCTAGTTTGCCTTTACTGGAAGACTGAAATAAAATAAATTACATAGTTACTTTCAGAAACAAACAAACAACAAAAAAACCCAAACAACTTTTTCCAGCTGTCCTGGCAGGAATGTGAATTTAGAAATGGGGAAAAAAAATAGGTCTTTCAGATGGAGAAGGGTGTGTGATTTCAGACAACTAATACAATCATTCTCTTACTTCACATGTAGCCACTCTGCTAAAGGTTGAACATGAAAGGTGTTGTTCAGGAGAAGCATGAAGTCCTCCCAAAACTGCTGTGAGCTGAATGAAATAATAATTACAGTAAAGTATGATTTCAAAGAAATATTGGCATTTCATATTGAAGACCTAACAGTTCAAGCATCAACTACAGCAAACTGAGGAGCACAACTAGAACTCTTAGATTTACTCAGAATTCAGCCTGATTCCATAAACCCAACTAGGTTTTGAAAGCTTCTGGGAAAAAAAGAAAATAACAATAACAGTTAAAAAGAATAAAAAATCACCAAATCTCCTTACGCTAACAAGAGGAGTCTTTAAGGTTAATTCTATGTACACTGAAAGACCTTTAAAGGCAAAAAGAGCTACCCAGATGTGAACCAGTAGGAATGAAGATGTCCCTCTATTTACATAGCAATATGTGGAAAATAGTAAAGAGAATAAGATAATAACTCTAAGACTACTGACTAAAAGAAATAAGAACCTACACTGATTAGAGCAAGATGAGTGCAAGGACAGGAATTGACTGGAGATGATTGATGCTAATGACCCAAAAATAAGACGAAGAGACAAACAACCCTGCCTGGAGACTACTGCCCAAAAAATAACTGCAGGAAGTAATCAGCAACAGGAAAAGAAATGGATAATGATTGGATTAAAGAATTGAAAATAATATTTTGTTCAAACCAGGGGATTAGTGACAGAAAAGCAGCATGAAAAAGAGAATTTGCTATTCATTAGAAAGGTCCCAGAGGAACAACTGTCCAGGAGTTCAACTGCTGTGCAGAAAGGATTGTGGTCTCCTGGGAGAAAGCACTGGAGTCTTGGCCTTGTGACTGGACCCTAGGATGAGATAAGGTACATGCTGTACATGATTTGGACTGTGATAAAACTGGTATCCTCCTTATCAGTAATCAGAGCTCTTCTCAGGGAGCTTTCAGGTGGGAGCACCCTTCAACTGGGAGCAGGAATTCTTAGGTATGGCTGTAAGTAACAAAGGTTCCATGTATGAGATGCATGAGTTTGGGGCATTACTGCTTCTGTTTGAATGGTGATTTTTTTTTTTCTTTAATTAGTATAGCTACTTCCATTATTTTTTATTCATTTTCTCAAAATGGTTCAATTCATCAAGGTTTCAACTGTCCTCTGGCATGTTAACCAAGGCAACAGAGAGATTAACCTGAAAATCTTTGTGTGTATTCTGGTGGGGGGAGAAAATGACTCAGCACATTGTGGTGCTACCAAAGATGGAATAAGATTCCAAATGTTCTCTCTTAGGAAAAGTGAAAGAACATACCAGTCCTATGAAGTTTTGAACCTGAAGCACAGAATTAGATAAAATTACTGAAAATAGAGGAGAAGCAGACAATAGTTAAGAGAAAGCAATGGAGAGAATTTGAAAGAATAAACCGGAGAGGAACTATGAATTTTTATATGGCACTGAATCACTGTTATTATTTCCTGAATCATGTGTTCTTTTGATGAATATTTCTTATGACACTGAGAAAAAAAAAACAAACATTGAATTTCAATACTGCAGCATAGTTAATTTCAAGTTGTGTGCACTTACACTAGGTGAGATATACATTGCTTAGTATACCTATTCATTTCTCCTAGACCTAATTAACATATTAATGAATATTAATGAATTAATATTCATTAATGAAATCATCTTTGCCTGGTTAATAGGAGGGCTGTGTTGTTCTCCTGGTTTTACTTCTGGAGTAATCAAGATCTAAATATCCACATGCTTTATGGTGCTTTTCCTACTGCTTATAAACCAGGGGTGCACTTCCTTTTATCCCCTGAGCAGCACTGCACAGACCTGAAGCACTAATTGCAACTTCATCTGGCATACACACAAAGTTACTGTTCCTTTCTTTGGAAGTTACTTATGCAACAGGACAATTCCAAATTAGCCTTAGACCAGAAACAGGAAGCTCATCTTCAGGCTCATTTAGCTGATGATGTTTCATCAATAGCAATTAAAAGAAAAAAAAAATCTTGCAAATTGATTTTCTCTGGTTTTGTTTGCTGTTGGTTTGGTATCAAACTCACTGAAGTCAGATTCTCATAGTTTTTCAGTTAGCAAATGGGACAGGAAGAAGGAAGATACCTCTAATTCACAATAAAGTAATTGTTTACTTTTCATGCAGTCTTCCTGAAATCACAGAAGCTATTCAAGAAATAAACTCCCCCTGTTATTTTACACCTTGACTAAGTATTGATTGTCATTCTGTTTTTCTGAAGTTGGTTATTGTGTCCAGTTCAATTTCCCTCAACACAGAAAAAAATCTGAATGCACCAACTCAGGTTAAGATCCAGAATTATATGTTGGTATTGGATATTTCTAGGGGCTAAACTCCAGCTAAAAGCAGTAGCATTCATCTTGCTTGCCTGCAAAGCAACAGGAGAGCAGAAAGAAATGTGCAAGCACTCTGCCTATAATAGAACATGATTGCAGTGCAATTATAGACAAGGTATTGTAAATATTAGTGGGTGTTATGTTAGTGAGGCTTCAAAACCCATGCAGATTCATGAAGAGAGATTTCTTTTTTTCCCTCTCCTTTCATTTGTTCACCTGTGGATTACTTACATTCTGCTCAATAGCAATCACACTAATAATAATAATTCCTGCATAAAAGTCAGAATGCACATTGTATTTTTTTGCCAAATATCATAGCAATTGAGCAGAAATAATGCAGACACAGAAAGCTGTACCAAAATAGGCTTATGTAAATTTAAAAAATTGAAACATTATAATCTATGCAGTATATAATACAAATAATATGCAGTTTTAGATGATATGCTTGAAAACTATTGTGATTTTTGACTAGCTCTGCACTCCTGGCTCTTTATTTTTGTCTGAAAAGTGAAGCTATGCTTATAGAAAAGAAACAGAAGCCCCAGTGATCTGTTCTGCTTTTCTTATTTTTAAGGAACTAGGTCAGTCTGTAAGTCTGCTCACCAGAATATGAAATGCAACCTAAGTCCCAGGCTGAGGCAGTAGAAGCTGGAGTTATCAAAGGTGAAAAGAGAGACCTCACAATACAAATTGTATTAATGCAGAGCCTTAGATGTGTCCCCCACATGTGTCCCCCACACATTTTTTAAAAATTTCTTATTCTCTAAACAGACTATAATACAGACTATAATACAAGGAACACTTGGTATTTCTTTTTTGTCTGTTTCCATGTGGGACAAAGCTGACAGGTTTGGTTTTTTAATAAAGAACTGAAAAAAAATATTTTCTTTTAGGTGATGTTTGGTTCTGGAAACCAACTTTGATATATTTTAGATCAAATTTGAGTGAGTGCTGAATGCCTTGCTTGACATGTCCAGTTTTGTGAGTCTTATGAAAAATCTCTCAATAACCAGGATATGATTGACTTGGGTATTCCATACAGTGTTCAGTTCACAAAAAGTTGTATAATCTGAAGGAAACCTCAGAGAATTATTCTTTAATGCCAGTGGCTAATGCCATCTCAAATAAAAAAGTGTTGTGTTATCTAGATAGTAATAATAATCTCATGCAACCCATTAAGCCCCAACATAATTAAATGTCTTAAACCAAATTTACAACCCATTGGAGCCCTGCTGTGAACTTCAACATATTCAAAGAAACTTATTCAGAAATGAGAAATGAAGCTCTCCTTGACACAATAAAGGGAGATGAGTATGGGAACAAGATTCTGTACCAGTCCTCAGGTTTAGGTTTAGATTTAGCTGAGCTCGAAGATTATTTGAGGAATAAAATATTGACAGTGTGTCCAGGTGGCAGAATAAGGCCACATGTACAATTCTACTGCCCATTAGACAGTGAAACGTGAAGCAGAAGGGGAAAACAAACCTCAGTGCAAACTTCAGGCAGCAGAAGAGCAATGCATGTTTCTAATGAAATATTTGCTAGTGCAATGTAGCACCTAAACCATAGGAATGTTGTTTACCCAACACAAAATGAGCTGATGTGTGTGTGCTTCAATGCTGGGTTAGAGAGGACAGAGTAAACAGACTAGATATGAACCAGATAAAGGAAAAAGCTGGAACTAACATCTTCCACACAGATAGAAACAGCAGAGCTTTAAGTAATCTTTAGATAAAACCAGAAGCAGCATCAATTATTCAGTAATTTGAAACACGAGTCACATCAACCCTAAGCTGATGCTTTATACATGTACACTTGCACAAAAAGGAAATGTACTTGTGACTCATTCTTTTCATTTATATGAACTGTTTTACTATCTCATATATGGTATATATTCTCTATAGTGTATTCAGAAACACTGTTTCATGGGCAACAGTGATTAGCTTTTGGTTTTTTTTCACCAAATATACAGCCAAGATAGGCTCATTAATTTAGAATATTTAGTATTCACTGCTGTTGTGGAAAACTACAGACTACTTCTTTGGAGTACATGGGAAAACCAGTGTGCTTTTGAGGAATGGACTTCACTTGAGGCAAGATCTTTTCATGTAGATATTTGTGGATAAATAGGGCTGAAACAGCTTTAATTAGGCCTATCCCTCCCTTACAATAACTCATGAATAAAAATGAACAATTTTTTTTTTTTTTGGTCTCCATGGCAACTTTCCCTTATGAGAGTTCTCAAAGAGTTTTTGTAGTAAGAATTTGTTACTCAAATATGTATAGAATGGGAATCCTCAACTTTCACACTCTAAAAACAGATTCATTTCTCAATGTCAAGCTCCATGATTCTTGTAGACGTTTCTGAACGAACAACGAAACAAAACAAATATTTTTAACATCAAACAAACAAAACTCAAATTGTATTTTACATGTCAAAAAAAAAAAAAAAAAAGAACAGCTAAAGGGAGAGAAGGGAATCAGAGAAGGGAATATTAATTGGAGATAATGGCTAAATCTTCTCAGTGCCTGGAGAGGGACTTGTAGACTAGAGTGCTTTCTTAAAGAAGAGCACCTGCTTCAAGCAGCCATCTAGTTTTTAACCCTCCTACTGAAGGGTTTTCTAAGGTCTTAACCCTGATTCTGTGACAAGTGCTTTTGCTGATGATAATTCTTAACTCAAGAGCAGAATACATTCTGTTCTACTCACAATAATGTTTTATAGCTTGCCTTTTTTCAGACATTTCGGAAAAATAATTAGGCTTGAAGGATTGAGAGAGGATAGGTGAGGGACACAGGAAACAACATTTATGCAGAATTCAGTTTTTCAGAACTTTGGTGTGCAAAGTGGCAGCCTTTTTCCTTGGTCTCCTTCACCACCAGATTACTCAAGTCTCCTGCACATGCTCTTGGTCACTCTTCTTTCATGGATTTGAGCTTTATATTCTTTTCATTAAATGCCAAAATAAAAAGTCTGTTGAAAACCTGAGAGTACTTCTAGGCATAAGAAATTTCTCTGTTTCTTTTGCCCCCCAAAAGTCACTGGTAGGAAGAAAACAAAGATTCTGGTAGAAATGGTGGAAACTGTGATGAAGAGGATAAACTCAAGTGAGCATTGAAGATCTGAAGTAAAAGATAATACCTTTGTACATGTAGAACTATTTATAACAAATTGTTCTTCCTATTGTCGGTGATCAAGCTATTTAATAATTTGCTGATGCTTATAAAATTAGCACAAGGGTAAGGGTGATGAGGAGGAGGGAAAATTGCTACATCATGAGAATATATTCTCCCCCCAAGAGAGCTGCAGGACATGCATACAAATATATAACTCTGCTAGGAAAATGGAGAGGTGACAAAGAAATCCTGTCTTTAAAACTCTCCAAACAAATCCCTCAGAGGTTGAATATGCTGACGTTTGCACCTACAAAACAAAAGTCATGCAAAACAAATCTTGTGTAGTAGCTACAAAAGAGTTCAAAGTGAACCAGATTGGAAATGCTACAATAGAAGAGTCATCACCTCCTCTCAACAGGGAGATTTTGAAGATGTATTCATCCATTGTTTGGTTCTGCCAAATAAGTAAAGGGATCCCAAAGGAAAACAGCAACAGACCTCAAGAATTTTTTTCAGACAAAGTCTGCTTCACCTCCAAGGCAGTTCCACCTGTAACATGCCAGGCATCATTTTCACTCCTGCTTCAATGTCAGCACACATTGCCCAGCTGGACAGCCCAAATTTCAACTGCTGCTGCTTTAAAAGATCAAAGTGCTTCTAAATGTCAGTGTTCACACGTCCTGTCGTGTGCCTGAAGTTTCCCTCTGGAGCCTTTGGCATTTGGACCTTTGTATGGCAGGATGGATCTGGGGGGTTTCCTCCCATCTAAACTGCTACTCTGGCCATGAGTAATGTCATCTCTGAATACTGCACCCTGAGAGAGATGATGTTCTTTGGTTAATGGAAGGAAGCTATAATTAGCCTTATTGTTATTACCTTAAAGATGACGATGATTGAACTATATCTAAAATTATTGGTTCTGTGTGCTGAGGCACACAGCATCTGTAACTCCCACTGATCTCCAACAGATGTGGCAGTTCAACACTTCTGAAAGGAACAGTTTTATAATATTTTCCCATTGTTTCTAATGCCTCCTGAGAAACTTGAAAGAGAAATCTGTTTGCACTCTGGAGTGTTTTCTTTCATAGCTCACATGTTCTGTTTTATTATTGTCAGCAACCTCATGAGCCTTTCTGGGCTGATAATGGTTCATATAATGATCTGGGGGAAAATGAATTATTTTTAATAAAGGATTACACTGAAGTCATAGATAGATATAAGAAAAAAATAATTCAAATGGGAGTCTAGCAACCTGACAATGCCTCTTTAATTTACCCAGCTTTTAGAGATAAGCCACTTGCTGGGTGTATTTATGGTAAGGGCAAAGGATGAGAGATTTAAGCTGAATTCCTTATTCTTGGATGAATTTTGGGTTGACATTGTGTAAGTCACCTCACTTTTCTGTGCCCTGGTTTAATTTAGCAATTTTTTTTCTTTAGGATGTAAAGTAAAGGAAAAATTATCTATACTGTGCATTAAAAAAAACCACTCCCCTTTTAACTGTACACTCTGCCACTGTTGTAACACAAATGTTATAAACCCTCATTTGAGCAGTGAATAAGGTAGAAATTGAAACTAGTACTCAGAGAAACTGGTTTATTTACTGTCATTTTAATAGTGGCAGCAGCATCATAGCCTCTTTCTATCCCAGCACAGCTGCTGCACTTATTAGGCAAGGAAGCTGTAATCAGCCACTTAAAGTTGTCCCTACATCACAGTTGTGCCCAATTTATGTGTTTAAATTAATTTTTAACTGTGCTGGCCTCTTTTTCTCTCCCCTAAAACATTCCAGATGAGGGCCACAGATATGTCAGATTGGCAATATTACACAAAATAGATTCAGTGATGAGAAAAATGTTTTCTATTTTGAGGGGTTTTCATTGGTTTGTTCGTTGGTTTGGTATTTATCTTTGCAAAGGGAAAATTAAGCAAGCTGAGAGTTCACTAATTACAGTTCTCCAAATCTTTGCCACTCAGATGGGACAGAATTGATATAGGCATGTGGCACACTTGAAAATATTTTGCATTTTCTTTATTTTCATGCATGCTAGAAACTCATATGGTCACTTTTTTTTCTTCTTGTTTTCACTTGTGACTGTTAAAAGTATTTGGGCAATATAGAGAGATAAACTAATATCATTTCACTGTTAAATCCAGAGATGAGAGCCTGGAGTTTTTTAAGCAGGAAAAAGGAAATCTCAGTGTTAAGTGATCAGTTTGTGGTTTAGCAGTTTCTTCCTTCAGCTGTATTAATATCAATCATACAGCAAATTTAAAACAGAACAAACCCAGAAAAGTCCACCTAGAAGTTCACTTATTACAAAATAATCAATACCTCCCATTGAAATAACTACTGATATTAATCCTTCCATGATAGGTTTGGATAGCATTATCCAAATATAAAGCTCTGAATAAAAAAATTAATATAAAGCTGAATAAAAAGCTCTGAATAAAAAAAATGAAACAAATTAAACACCTGTTAGTTCTCATCAAAGTAGTTCCTACTCTATCACTGGCTCAAAGTTTCCTTCTCAAGTTAATTATCCCGGCAAGATCAGAAAGGTTTTATTTACATCTATGAGTTTTAGGGGGGCTTTTGTTAGTTTTTCTTCAATTAACTTGAGCCCTGATTACACACAGGGACACAACACTACCTATTCCAGCGTTTTTACATCAGAGGATTTTTCTCTGTTGTAAATCATAAACAGAACTAGTAAACCTTGATAAATACAGTAACATTAGCCAGCACACTTAACCAAGAATGCAAATGAGAAAATTTATATTAGAAAAGTTTTCTACATATGACCTATAAACTGATTTAACCATGAAAGCATATTACACATCTGCTGAAATGTCACCTTTGGAATATTGCAGTCATTCCATTATTTCTTAAACATAAAATCGTACGAGAAAAACAAAATAAGCCAAAAATTCCACACTATTTGAGAGAAGCAGAATATAATCCAGGAGAAGAATTCCTGGATTTGATAATGCTGGTTCATTATAATTTCCTTACTTATTTTTTATGTTTGTTTGTTTTTTTTCCCAGCCTATTTATCAAGTCATGGATTGGTTGTTTTGGTTTTTTCCACAGTATTATTTCAGCATTTTTTTTACCTAAGCTACCAGTAAATAACAAGGCGTGTGAATGAGAATATACTTTGCTAATGGAACTCACCCTGGCAGTTTTCAGTTTATCAGTTTATTTTTGGTGGGTTTTGTTTTTATTGCTGTTTCAGAAAATGTGATGAATATTCTTCCATCCTCCAGTGTTTAAGGCTTGGAGATACTCAAAAGCCACCTGGACGTGGTTGTGAGCAAACAATTCTTGGTGACCTCTTGTCTCTCTCAGGCCCAAATTTTAACATTTATAAAAGCCAAAGTAAGGCAGTGAGGAAATTTCACCTTGGTGATACTAATTTTGAGTAGAAGTCTCTTGAACATCTGGACAATATCACCCCAGGAAATTGAAGATGCTAAAAAGAATATTTCCCACTGAAACTTCTTCTGAGGCAACAACAAAAAGTAAAAGAAGAACCCAAACCCATAAAAAATGAAAGCCAAAAGAGTATCAAGCATGACTGGGGAAAAAAACCACCCCCAAAATTCCTCAGAGCAGTTCAAAAATCTAGATGCAATATTGGAATACAAAAAAAAAAAATAAAAATCATACATTTGGCTAGAGAAATGTCAGTATCAGCTTTCTAACAACAACAAAACCAAGAAGGTTTCTTTAGGATAAATTCATTCTGTTTTCCTTTTTGCTCAGAATAATTCATTTCCATGTCATTGTCTTCAATCCAGATCAATGGTCCAGTGTCCTCACCATAATTTCTCTTATGCTGCATTTTTTTCATATTATTTACATTGGCTTTCTGCAGATTAAGAATTCACATATTTTGTTCCTTCATTCGTATTTTTAAGTTCTATTTATAAACAGGCTTATATTTCCATGAGGAAAATAATACCAAGGAGCAGAAAAAAATGGCAGAAAGGAATTTTATGTTTATCTAACTTATGCTGAAGACTAAAATCAGTGAATATGCTGGATGGAAAAAAAAATCCAGAGAAAGCAGCCATTTCCATGCACATTCAGTTTTGAGTCTAATGTACAAAAAAAAGTGGAAAATAGAAATAATAAAGAAAAAATAACCACACCAGTGAAAAACGGCAAACCATGTCTTTTTGTTTTGTTTGCGAGGTTCTAATGTAGTAAATATCTGTAATGCATTTAAAGAGAACACAAAAGGAAACAGAAGAATAACCCTTAGACACAAGTGAATGATGCACAGTCCAACAAACAATCTAAATTTGAGCAGTTCTATTCAAAGACACCCCCTGGAGATCACTTTCAATCTATAAGAGAAGTTTATAGAGGCTGAAAATGCAAAGAGCTCCTTGTGAATTTGACACTGTTGCATATTTGCTTTTATATCCTTGAAAAAAAAGCAGAAAGTAAGAGGTTTCAGTGAGAAACTAATACTTCCAGACTGGTGAAGACGAGGGAGCAAATTAAAATAGAATAAACTTCAATGACATCAAATTAATATTATCTCACTGAAGAAAAAAGGTAGGATACTGGATTTTTTTCCCCCTCATTTGCATATGAGACAGATGGGATCTACATATCTTCAGGCATGACATTTAATAATCTTCAACAAATAGATCAGGCTCTTTTTTTTTAGGTGGGGGAGAGAGGGGTGTGGTCAGTGTCATTTTCCTTCCCTACTTGTACACCAGAAAATGTGTGGGAAGAGAGCAGGGAATTTGTGCCAGCACAGTACTGACACACAGCAGCTCCATTTGAGCAACTGCTCCAGGATATGCCTCGAGCAACTTTCATATGTTAAATACTCATATGAGGGGAAAAGTAATTTTTACAGCCTAAAAAGGTTTATTGGATTCTCAGCTACGGTCACTCCAAAGACTGACTCAGCAGAGCAGATATCAGGTAGATGTTTTCAGGAGCAGATAAATTTTTCGTGGGTTTAGGAATAGCCAAAAAATCCAGGATGTTCTGGTTTAGAGTGTAAGTCACACACAAAAAGTGGGTTATTCCAGGTAAACAAAATGCATGAGTATGTAACGAAAAAGGAACTGAACTTGATTTGTTTCCTGCATGGAGATAATACCTCATAAGAAAATTCCAAAGGGGAATAGGCAGCAAATTTAGGATTTACATAAACTAAAATATATGCTAAATTAGATTCAAGAACAGCATGTGAAATCTGATACTGAGTGTGATAAATCTAACTGAAGATCCCCAGAAGAAATGAAAGCAAATTGTTTTCCTACAGGGAAAAGAAAGTTGTCCTTAAAAATAAAACCATATAAGAGTGCTAATGGGTTATCACACTAATACAGTCCAATCCTTTTAATTGGGATAAATCCATAGATAACTTATTGTCTCTACTTTAGAGAAGTAAATCAGTTTTCCTACCTTCCAAAAAAAAAAAAAAAAAAAAAAAAAAGAAAAAAGAAAAAAGTTGTTTATTGCATAGCTTATTTTTAGACTTTTACATCCCATTCCTTAAAGGTGATGTGCCTTATTATATCAGCTCAGGGTGAAATATATAGATTCCCTTTTACTTTAAGAGACAGGCAATTACATTAACACATTGAAGAACAATTATGCTACACTGTCCATGATGAAAAAAATCTAAGCTGCCATTTTCTTCAATTAAACAGATTACTCTTGCCTCAAACTTAATTTTACCATGTATAAAAATAACTTAGGGTCACTCAATAAAGCACCTATGTTGATTTAGCCAGTTCAATAAACCACATATATTTCACATTTAAAGCCAACAAGAAATGTTGTCATGGTTTAACCCAGCATCTGAAACTTACACAGCTGCTCCCCCTGTCCCTGGCAGAGAACTGGAAGAGTAAAAGTGAGAGCTCATAGGTTGAGATAAAGACAGTTTAACAAGCAAAGCAAAATCTAGACAAGCAAGCAAGGCAAAAAAAGGGAACTCAATCCCCACTTCCCATGGCTAGGCAGGTGTCCAGCCACCCCCAGGACAGCAGGGATCCATCCCATGCAGTGGTGATCATACACTTGTTATGACATTGTTGAAACCCTGAAAGGTGAGGATTTTAGGCTTTCTGTGTTAAAAGGCACTGATCCTCAAACAAGCACTACGTTTGACCTGAGGCCGTGGAACAGGCTTCCAAAATTGTGTAAAAAGCCCTGGGACTGTGGGTGTGTAGTTTGAATAGAAGTGTGTGATATCACAGGGTGCAAAACAGAATTTAAGGCTTCAGTATTTGGTAATGTATATAGAGCCAGATGGAGGATTTAAGACACTGGCTGAGTCCTTCTTTCACCTTCTTCTTTATGGGTTTGGGTGATGTTTTCTAATTGGATGAGAAGCTCCACATGGTGGACCACAGGTGGATAGTTATTGGGTTGGAAGTAAAAATAATATAGGTGTCATCTCATTATTGGATAAGTTATGCTTAAAAGACCTTGAAAAGAGAGACAGAGCCATTTTCTACATTGTTAGCTCGAGCTCACAACTTGTGAGACTGTGCTATGGATAAGAATTAATAAACACCTGAGTCCGAGCACGAAACTGCATCTCGCATACTTTAATCCCAGCTCTAACAGAAGACAAGAAGATAAAAATCCTCATATGATGTCATATTTTATGGAATACCCCTGGGGACACTTGGGGTCAGCTCTCCTGGCTGTGTCCCCTCGCAGCTCCTTGTGCCTGCCCGGTGGGGTGGTGGAGAGGCAGAAAAAGCTCTGGCTCTGTGTAAGCCCTGCTCAGCACTAGGGAAAGCTTCTCTCTATTATCAGCACTGTCTCCAGCCAAATCCAAAACACAGCCCGCTGCTAGAGACTGTGAAGAAAATTAACTCTACCTCAGCCAGCACAAATGCTTAGTGAGTATTTTTACTATCAAAGAGCTATGCAAATTTTCAAACTGTTCTATGGGCACAAATTATTTTAGCACCCATTAAAATGCATTTAAGAATGAGCAGCCATTAACCAGCATATGGTTACAGGGATAATTACCATATTTGCTATGCTGGTTACAAAATGCAAAAATAATGAATTTAAATTATTTTATGATTTAGTCTTCTGAGTGAGCATATTCACTGTGAGACAGGTATCACTTATATGCCTTCCATGAGCTATTCAGGGCAACCTGCAGCTACTAAATGTACTGAAACTTCTGTTCTGACAAAGTCTTCCAGGCACACAAACCATTACAGCAAAGACTGAAAAGTGTGATACTATATACCCAAAAAAGAATTTAAGTAAGCAGATTGCAAATAAAAAATAGCCTTACTACTGAGGAAAAGAATCTAGAGTAATAACAAATACCCCTACTTGCAGCATAACTTCTAACCTTCTCTGAAGGACAAGGATTTCAGAAATATTTTACCCCAAGAAATTCCACTGGAAAGCCTGTGGCTAAACACAAACTCAAATACTAGTCTGCATTGAACATCAGTATATCTTTCTGTAACAAAGTCTTCTTTGCATATTCCTCTTTCCCTTCCACATGTCAACTTATAAAATCTCTGAGGAGTTTGAAAGACTTGACTTGATAATTTATTTGAGCATTACAGCTCTAGGGTGGACAGGAACACATAGTTACGAAAAAGGTAAGATGACCTAGATGACACATAATATACACACATAATCATGATGGCTTTTTTTTTTTCAGAGTATGGGATGTATCTTAGCGTGATCCCGGACTAGAGAAAATGTCTTTAATAAAACCCCGCTGGAAGAGAAAAAAAGCATCTCTTGGGCTGCAGGTGTGTGATCCCTCCCCTCCTGAGCAATTTTGAGGTCACATCTGAAGCACTGTGACCAATTTGGGCTCCCCAGAAAGGCGAGCAGCATTGAGTGAGTCCAGTGGAGTGTCATGAGGATGGTTGGACCTGGGTAACACTGTCCCAAAAGGAAACTCAAGACAGACCTTTCTCAGAGGTACACAGGAGCAGAATAAGGGGCAATGAACCAGGTCACAACCAGGGTAAGTCCAGCTGGCTGTTTGGTAAAATATTTTCACAAGGAAGGAAGTTAAATGCTGAAATAGGTACACAGAGAGCTTGGGAAATTATTACCTTTAGAGGTATTCAAAACTTGACTAGATGGGGCCTAAGCACTGATCCTTTGACTAAGTAGTTTCTGGTGATTCTTATGTAACAGATTAATTTCCCTTTGATCCAGTCTTCACAAAGATAAAGTCTGCAATGGCATCTGCATTTAAATTTCTCCCACCTAGAGCAACATAATGAAAGCTCTAATCTTGAGGCAGAAAAATTCTTCATTCCCCAAATGTTCTTTTACCATCACCTTTTTATCACTTCAATGACAAAGATAAAATATGCCCATAGAAAATGTCTGATTTAACTAGATTCTGCCTGTTAACAAGGATTTATAGAGTCCTTTTTCTTTTTAAGGTGTCCTGAGTTCTATTAGGCTTTGATGTGATTTTGGGAATCCAGATTACCTAAGAAATTGAGTGCCAGTGTAGGAGATAATCAGGAAATACTTGGTTCCTGTTGTAGTTTCATCACAGTGAATGAATTTAGCAATCATTGTTCCTAGTTAAAATCTACTCTGTTAGGATGAAAAAATTATCTTTAAGCCAGCTATCCTTTGGCTATTCTATGAATTAAATCCAGTGGAGACAAAACTTGTGTATGTCTGATTGTGTATCCAACAGTGTATATCCGGAAGAAAGAAGACATGAACATCTATAGGGTATTGCATGTGCTTTAGAAGATTGTTACTTCAGCATTTTACTAATTAGAAATCTCTCTGCAAATCATCCTTAAACAAGAACCACCTTTAAACAAGAACCAACAGCTACTTTAGTTGTAGACACAAATTTAGAAGAAGTTTATCTATTTTAATTATTGCAGAAATGGGCTGTTTCTTTTGCCTAAACTAATGGAGAAGATCACACCTTTAGCTAATACCCTTTCAAGGCTGATTAACATCCATAGGCACTATAATTCTCTGTGAGGAGAAAGATCTGCACATTTCTAAACTCCCTAAATCAGCATTTTCCAGGCACCTCCCTTTTGATATCCATTCTTTCTTTTCATGACAATACTAGGGATGCACATTTGAGGTAAAGACAGTAGGCACCAGCACCATGAGGCTCTCCTCTCTTCTTTGGAAACACACCAGGCACAACTAACAGGAAAATTATGGAACTGTGTTGGGTGTCGCTTGATCTACTTCAAAAGAGTGAGGTGATAAAATTGAAGTTAATTTGCTAACAAAACAAACCAATTTTCAGCTTTTTTTTTCTTCCTGCTGCTGCTGTTTTCTCCAGGAAAAATGGCACCAGCTGTGACTGCTCAGTGGACAGCTCTTCTATACCTACACATCACCATCTGGGCTCCCACCACAAGTGCTTGTTGCCAAATCTGTGGCAACATTACCCCAGTAGTTAGAAGAACCAGACATCCAACCAGCAGGAAATAAAAGCTATTTTTCAGATAGCTTACTTTAAAAACCTTTAAAAACTTTCACTGCCATGATAATTCAAGAACATTGATTTAGATTCCACTAACACTGAATATTTATCCTGCAGTAGCTCTTATGTATTGCACGTGATTGTTATGCAATCTGAGATTTTTCTCCAGTATGATGGCACTTCAGTTCTAATCTGTATAGATTTCAAAATTCTGCTACTCTCTACAAAAGAATGGAAAATTATCTCATTTAATTGTATATCACATATATTCTGTTTACAAATATGGGCCACTCCCTGGTCATTAGAGTAGTACTCTGATACTTTTAATTGTGAGACAACATTATATTGTGCCACATATAGGAATTTAACCAAATACATCTCTATCAAATTACATTATATAAGTATCAGTGTTATGTCATCTGATTAAAAACTGTGGGAGGTAATTACTGCATGAACAAAACTTTCATATTTAAAACTCTTTAGTATTGGGAACAAGGAAAGTGGGAAGTGTCCCATTACACACACTTTTGATTTGGAAGAAAGGCAATATTGTATAGCAGCTCAACTGCCTTGTGATTTTTTTAGCAATCAAACTTTTTCTGAATATCCAGAAAAAATATTTCGAATAAATTCAGTCACAAGTTATTAAAATAATTACTTATCTCTATATAGAAGTGACTTTTTTCCTCCCTAAAGTGACAGTAAATTCTAAGCTAAATTATAGCAAAAATGCAGTTTAATCTAAAAATAAAAAGGTTTCCAGAGACTAAATCAATGCATATTATTTAAATAAACAAGTTTACAAAGGTGTTTGTTGAACATTATACACTATTTGATTTTTGGGATCATGTGCATTTTCTTCAGACAGGAAGCATCCTTACAACAAGATAAAAAATATATACTGAATGTTAAAGTGTGTGTAAATCCTTATTACTTTGAGTGTTGTACTGCAAATTCCATGTATCCAAAGAGTTGTCGACAACACTATATGTAAGATTCCACCTCTGAATTTTCTTATTATCAAGAGCACACCCATTCATTTTCACACACAGAATTGTAGCCCACAAATCCAGGAAATAAAACATTATTTTGGCTGACAATAGGATTCCAGGACTGCACGAGCCCTGCAAGGTCTCAGCCTTAGGATTTGTCAGGTTTCACTTGGCTTGACTTTCCTGTGGCTTTTGTTTAAACTTGTTTAGCTGCGACAGCAATTGTCTAATGACCAGGTGAATATTACCTAATTACTTTGAGTTTTATCTCAGCTGTGAGGAATTGTGTTGTATAAAGCCCACTGTTATTGTAATTTTGATACTTATCTGTAATTAACAGATAGTAATAATAAGTTGCCTTTCCTGTGCAGAGTTAACTCTGACCCTGGACAAAAATGAGCAACAGAGATGTGCAGCTAGGTAATTATAAAGGCCCTAAAACTACCAGCAGATGATGAAACCAGAAGCCCTGAGCCAGATAAATTCTTCATTGGCCAATTATTGCTCATTAAAGGAAAGCTGCCTCGGGAGCTGAACAAAATCAGTTTTAGGGATATTAAAGAACGTACATCCAACATATGCAAAATACTGCATGTCAGGGAATTTGCCTCCGTGGAACTGCAGACCAAGAAAGGAAAAGCAAAGCATACAGTTCTGGAAAAACATAACATAAGTCCCAGTATAGCCTAGAGTTAAACAATTTTCATCTTCAACACCATATTTCTCCTGGTGAAGCACTCTCAGGATGATTTATCATAATCCTCCTGGACTAGAGGGAGATTAGCAACAAGCATTTTAAGATACAGAGGTAATACAGGCTGGGTAAGTACCATGGAAAGCATCAGTTCATTCCCAAAAATGCTACAGGTGTTAAAAGTGTGTCATCATAATGGGCCTAAAAGTAGCCATTTTAAGAATTAGCTAATATTCTTAATTAGATTAACTATATCTGCATACACACACATACAAACTTTTGATAATTATGGTGTTTCTTTTTTTTCCAGAGGAATTTTGGAGTCTTTGGTTTGCTACCCTCCACTCTTGACTTTTAGTCTGAACAGCAATAGCTCAATCAGGAATTACTTCAAATATTCTACCACGGACTGTTGATTTATTCTGTGTACAACTCACACCATGCCCTGAGATTCAGATCATGGATATTGCTGATGTTGTCCCCCACACTAAATGTGCTTCAACTGGTTTGAATCCAATTGTTTGAATATCACTAGATATATAATTTGACTTTTTAAAAAAAATTCAAAAAGCCCGGAAACCAGGAAACAAATATGCAAAAGAACCTTTTCCAAAGAATGAAAACCGGGGAAAAATAATATTTAAAAAATATTAATGAGAATGTCACACAAAAAGAACCAAAGCAAATTCCAATATTTTGTTTCACGTTATCAATTATTCAAAGCAATAACAAAAAAGGGAAGTTCTCCTCTATGAAACAAAATGTCAGTAAGTTTTATATAACAGTTAAAGAATATACATTGAGCCAATCAAAAATCCACAATAAAAATGCAACAAAGATATGTTAAGTCAAGTGAGCTCGTAAGAGTGAATGTTCACTCTGCCTACTAGCAGTAAGTGCATTTTCAGTAAAAACATTAAGAAACAGAGAGGGGGAGAAGGATATCTCTTTTAATCTTTTTACACAAGATTATAATCAAGCTGGTTTTCATCTGATGAACAGTGAGGATCTTTACACTTAGAGCATTCTTAAAATCACAAACTGAGAAGAGTAATATGAAAATTTATATTCAGTTGGAAATAATGGATTTCTAAAGCTGCAGGTTACCTTAGTACCTACTACACAACAGATACCCTAATGAAGTAACTTTCTGAATTGTGCTGCTACACTGCAATCAGGAAACAGAAGAATTTATTAAAAAACTTCCCCATAGTTCTTGAATTTTAGAACAAAGATAAAATTCTAAACTAAGAATAGCATCAAATAGCTTTGAAGAAAATTTATTAAGGCAAAGGGAACCCCAAGGATTTGTTTAAACTTTATAAAGCAGGTACTATAATTTCTTTTATAACTGCACAGAAAATTTGAAGTATCTTTAAATATTTTTTTTTTATATCACCTATGCCAAAAGAACTAATTTTCTTAGTTTTTTCTTTCATTATTTCTTTTTTATCCCAGATCTCTAGATTTAAGCAAGTGGTAAAGCCATGAGGGTGATACATTCTGTTATTACCTTCAAGCCCTATATGCTGTTTATAATTTACCATCCTGCTAGCAGGATGATGGATCCCTGAGAGATTTCTTGGACAAAATGGGCAGGTGCTTTCCCCTGTGCATGCCATGCAATGTATTTTCACCTTCATGGCCTTCTGTGCATCATCCCTCTATCTCCTGCTTCTAAGAGCCCTATTTCTCTGTCAGTGAGATAGGAGCATATGGCGTCAGTCTGACAGGTGCTGGGAAGTTCTCTGATATTTAAATGAATTCATCATCAGTTGGAAAAAGAGAGACCTGCACCTGATACAGTCTGGAGTTAACAAAATGACAGCAAAGCTGTGAAAGAGAACCACTTTGTTGCTGCTTTCTTCTGGACTGAATTTATAAAGGCTGGTTTCATTTGCTGCCTTTTTTTTCTTTAATGGTAAAAACATCCACTTTATGACAAAGATCACAAAAGCCCCAAAACAAAGAAAAGATTTAAAAAAAAAAAAAGTATCCTTGAATTCTGGTGACAGTTTCCTATAAATGCTGTAACATTTCAAGACAGAAAGAAGTTAAGCATAGTAAGCATAGCCTGTATGTAAAACAGTGGTTTGAGGGATCGAGGAATGTATTTTTTCTTTCCAACTGATTTTGGAAACCCAAGTGGAAGAGGCCAGGAACTGCTGGAGCAGAAAACAGAGAGCCCAGCAGCACCTGAACAATACACTGCCATGCTAGATGTGAATTTGAGCACTCAAGAAGGGGAAAGGTACCGAAAGTTTATAAGGTCATTGCTACATGATTGCTGTAAACTACAAGAGGCTGAGTAGCACTGATGCAAGACACAAAGGTTACAAACAGCTGGCCCAGGGCTAAGAATGAAAAAGTAATGGCTCAAAGGCTAAGCCAGTGCAGGACAGGAGGTTACTGCTGTAAATCAAAAGCAGGTCTCTCTAGAAAAGGGGAGGGGAAGGCTAATGAAACAAACCTGAAGCCTGAGGACTAAGTACAAAATACAGACTGATTCAGATTTTTATGGTGAACTGATTTACAGGTAGAGGAACATATTTTGCTGAACATACTTCTGTTTAAAACTGACGTAAATAATTCCAGAACCGAGCCCCCAGGGCAAACAGATAACACATCTTGAAAGAGCTGGTGGGTTACAAAATATGCAAGTCTTGTCTTGAAAGAGTTGAGTAAAAAAAGGAAATTTCCCTAGGGGGGATTTTCATAGTTTTTCCAGTAACCTTAAATATCGATAACAGTAAGCTGAACAGTACCAGAGAAATGATGAAGTTATTAATTCCTTGCAATGCATTAGCCTGATTAAAATGATGACTTAGCCATGAATTCTCCATCCTGGCAGGCTGCTCTTGAAGCAGAGATCAAAAGAGCTGGGCAAGAGATATGTAAAGGATGAAGTTGTCTTTATCGGAAGCAGCAGCAAGCATTGCCATGTGTGGGGGGGAAAAGAAAAAGCCTATTGAGGCTGTTCTGATTCCAGCCCTATTATTGTGGATTCATGGTTGTATGGCTACTGGAACTCTCTGGCTGCTTTAGTCACGTATTATTATATTTTCCAAGCAGAATTAGCATTTTACAGTATTTAAGAATAAAAGGAACCACAAGTGTGGATGTTGTAGGGCATTAGATTAACCCAATTAGTCCTGTACAAAGAGTTTAACAGTTAAAGCTATGCTAAAGAATTTACTTTGTATTTACTCTGAGAAATTAACACATGTATAAGGGGAGTACAGTGGAAGTAATTCAGGTATCTTGTTCCCCCTTGCAGACAAATTGTCCCTTGAGTTACAGACTCTCCAACCAATGTCCCAAAAAAGTTCAAATTATATATTTTGATCACTTAAATTTTGAGAAAAATTATTTGAAGCAAGATAATAGATGACTGATCTTCTACTGTAGGTGGATAAGGGTTTATTACATGTAACAGAGTTAAAAAGAGGTATTTTACAAGCCTGCCCTGAGAAAAGTTGTAATCATTTTTTTCCTTAGGATTTATATACAGGAAAGGGCCACTGATGAAAACAAATCCATGATTACATTTAATGTAAGTATTTTATTTTGAACTTAAATTAAGCTCTCTTCCAAGTCATTGGGTGTTACAGTATTCTAAGTAGCCTCAGATTGTCACACAAGCAGGATTCTGATGATATTTTGTATAAACACATGATTAGGCACAAAGTACCTTTATCACTGACTCTGGAATTTGTTGTTTCCTCGAGGCTCTGATATATCTGATGGCATGACATATTGTCAAGGTTCCCTGCATCAGCTGAGCTGTGGAAATTGCATATGATGCCTTGGACTGAGGCAAGCAAAAGGTACTGCATTTTAGCCTAAACCTCCTTCCATCAGAAGCTGCATTAAGTGATGCAGAAATATCCATAAAATCATCAACAGTTGGTCATTAAATATAACAGATATTGTGGAAAGATATCCAAAAGAACAGTTTGTGTCAACTGTATCAGGCTACTGTGCACAGAGATTTTTAGGATGGTAAAACAAAAACCAAGCTATTTTTGTGTAGCCCATGCTGCACCAGCTAGGCTGTCAAAACCAGAATAAACGTGCTGTGACCTTATGCCCACAGCAGGGAGGTCCCACAGGTCTGTGGTTTTGGCTGCTCCAACCACCATCTCTTGACCAGTTTTTTCAGTTTTGCATCCCTGTGACTTCCCTTAGAGAGGCCTCAGACAAGGCTCTCACCATTTAAAGATTTTCTAAAGCACCACAGGAGAGCTGACCTTGAAACAGGTGGCCTAATCTATAGGAGTAGGGAGAAGAAGATGCAGATCCAGGTATTGAACTCAAGACCTTGATGCAAACTCTCCCCACAATTTATCTGGACAGCTGGCATGGTGTCTTTCCTGACTGCTGGTACATCAGCAACACAGCTTGAATGCTTTTAGCTTAAACACCCCTAATTCTGATGCAAATTTATGTTGCTGTAGGTGATATCCTCCACCTCTACATCAGATAGTTTGGAAAGAAATCCAAAAGTAATTTCTTCCTGTGTGGGGAAAATATTACTCCATCTGTCAAAGATTTCTTCTACTATCCTTTATAGGGGATTCACATGGACAGCTGGGATTTCTCTCTTTATTTTGAATATGTAACTTAATATTGGTATTACAGAAAAATGGGCTTCAAAAGGTCTCAGAACAAGTACCAGAGACATACATAGCATGATGTGAAAAGGAAATATATTGTTGAAGAAATTTTCAGCTATGAGATAGTAACTGAACTTGTAAATTCTGAGTCAGATTCAAAACATATAAAGCAGATCAGGACAAGCCAGTAAAGACAGAACACGAATAAAACTTCCCAGAATCCAGTATAGTTGCGCGCATTCATGCTAGGACTTGACCATTATCTGACCTGCACTGCATTATTCATACAAATTTCCTCAGGACACACACTTCCACTGTGCTACAACATTAATGCCATGACACCTTCTCCTCTTTTTTCTCCCTCCCAACATCTGTGCAATCACAGGTTCTCAGCTCACAAAGGCATCCTGGCAGTCACCAATTGGGAACTACTGAAGCATCCTAGCTAGGCTATTAATGTTGTACTACAACAAGTTGCAGAACTGGCCAGATTCAGGAGCCCCCTCCTGTTGCTCTCCACTGCTTTGGTAATGGAAAGCAGCCGTAAACCCACTTGAGTTGAACATTTAAAGCCGAGTCTATGGTTATTTTTGCACCGTCTGAGGAGCACAAAGCAGCTGGAGCCCACTGGCAAATCTGGATTTCTATTTATGCATTCTGGTAGTGAGGGATTAATTTTCAGACCATATGCAATTGCTTACTGGTGAGAACAGTTTTTTGTACTTTCCACATAGATATTATGCAATATAACATTTTAAGAGGGTGTATTAGTACAAGCTGCGAGTGATTCAAATCAGACACACGCAGTGTTATAAAGTCAAACACTTTCCTTTTCTAATTTAAAATTGTTTTCTCATAGAATAAATAATATTTCACCCTTGAAGGGTTTTCTTCCTCTCATTTGTGGAAAGACCAGATGGGTCTCACAGGTCATTCACAGTTATGAGAGAAACAACAACAACAAAAAAATCCCTTTTCAGAGGTGAGATCTTACATTCTTTACTGGAAAACAAATTATTTGCTTGGATGAAAAGCTTTTGTATTCCAGTGTAATTACTAATATCTGTGGGGTGTCCTGGAAAATGAGATGCTTTGTATCAAAGAGTTGTAACTTATCCCCGTGCATAAAATCTAAATAAATAAATTGTAGCAGACCTTAAGGTATCCTGCAGGGAGGAGATACAAGGAATACAGCTGTGAAATCAGTGGAAAACCTCAAGTGATAACAAGTGGGCAAGCTAAAATTATTTCACAGTGGGGCTGGAGTCTTCTGGCTATATGGGTTTGTTGGTGGTGCTAAGGAAGATGGAGGGAGTGCTTTTCTCTAGACATTGTATTTTGCAAAGAATTTTAAACCACCTGCTGTTGCAGTAAAAATAGCTGCTACTGGAGGAGTCAGTCAAGGATGGATTATTTTTGTCAGGCTATAGAGACTATTTTTCTTGATTAGTCTTCTAAATTTAAAAATCTGACAAGTTATTTTACACACATCAGAAGAGATTATGAGTGAAAGAATTGCATTGTCATCAAGAACACCCAAAATGAAACGTTTGATGAAGGGATAAACACCTTCCCTCCTCCAAGTCTGAAGAAACCATGACTAAAAAAGTTCATTTAGAAATAGATAGGGCTGATGTGGATATTCTTTCAGGAATATTAACAAAGCTCAATAAGAATATTGGCTGTCAGAACTAGCTAACACTTTTTGCAGAATTTTTAAAGCATGTGATCAGTCAAGCCACTTAATTAATGAAGAGTACAGAAAAATAATGACCTTTTTAATGGGCCTCTGCTGTCACTGGCCAGTGCTTTCACCTGTGCAAAAAGTAGTTTTTTGGGGGGGAATGGAGGTGCATAAGGACCCTGTCAGCAGCACAAGACATGGGAATAGCTCTTGGTGTTACAAGATTTATTTCATCAGCCCTGACACAGACCTGTGTAACACGGACTTCTGCAGATCAGAGAGACCAGGGCAGCAGAAATCTGATGCTCAGGATCACACCACACGAGTTCTACATCTACTTTGGAATTACATGAGTGGTGCCAAGGAAGCATCTAAATCAGCCTAACCACTACAGACAAAACCTCTTTGCTCACAAGCGAGTGCCTACATTCCAGATAACTGCATTCATCATAGGAATATCACATGTGGTGGGATTCTCCGAGATGTGTCAGAAGAAAATGTAAAAGAGAAGTGTAAGAGAGAAAATTGCTTCCTAAAAAAAGGATCAGCCAATACAAGGGAGACATGAGGAAAGACACAGTCAAGCTGAGCTTCAAGATTAGGACCTACAGCAATGATAATGAAAAGTTTAATGTGACAGATATTGGACAGATGAGCAAGAAGGCAGAAGTTACCTTTTGAATGTAGAAAAAGAGAAATAAATCTCACAAGAGTTTTGACGAAGCTGAGAAGGCAGGAAAGGAGATGATTTAATATCAAGTATGTGTATAGAGCAATGCATATGATTCTTCAGGGATTCAAAAGTTTATGGTGTTCAGCAGACACTTTGTGTTTTCTTTCTATTTTCATGGAGTTTCTAGTGATTAGTGCATGTGAAGGTTAGGCTAGTGGTGCCAAGCATGAATCCTGCATTGCAGGAAGCTTATTTAAATTCACTATAATTCCTATCAGAGCAAGAAAACTTCCATTTTTGAGCTAGGAGTACAAACCAATATTTGGTAAAAATGTTCTCAAAATGTGCTCTTGACACTCAATGCCACTGTACAGGTTTCAAAATTGTCTGGATATTCACATGACTGCTAGTAAATTTATCTTTTTTTTTTTAACCAAAGCAAAATTAATTTTTCCTAAAAAAGTCTGCTCAAGTACATTTTATTGTTTTAAATTTGCAAAATAAATCATCCTAATTTGGATATAAAAATCACCTTGATCTTGACTGACAGATTACACTAGTTAGATATTCAAAATACTCAACATGACTGGACAAGCCAGCATGCCATGATTAATGTAGTGAAGGTTGGTATTTGAGAGACAAGCATGTGTCTGTTCCTTTACAGCATATTGAAGCTTATATTACAGTATATTGACTTTAATATTTTAAATCACAAACTCTGTTACTTGCTGAATTTGAGGGACTACAGCATGGAGTAAAGAAGACTTTATTACTTTCCTCCAATGTGTATTTTGTCCCTCTAATTCTCTCAAAATGGCCTGCTGTAATATGCCTTGGTTGCTGCGGAAATATTTGTATAAAACTTTTCACTTAGATTTTACCCAACGATTTCCAGAAGAAACTAGCTGTCTGTGGATTAGATCCAAAGCCCATTGATGTCAGAAAGTCTTCTGTGAGTTTTGCCTCAGGACATAAGTGCATGGAAAAGCTCATGACAGTATCTGTCAGGAGTAATTTGAAAGAAAGATTAATATTTGTAGGCTGGCAGCAACGACCGAGAACCAGGAGTCTGACCTCCTGCTATTGAACCTGACTCAGACATGTCTGTGTGAAACCTGTTACCTTGTGGTTAAAATTATACCACACCTTCTGGAAGCTTTCCAACTCTCTTGTAAAGTTTGCACAATATAAAGAAAGAGTGTGTGACCTCACCTGAAAAATTATTCCAAGTGTTAAGTGCCCTTGTTGCTAATTGCTTAAAAAGAAATAAAAATACAAGTTGCATCTCTTTTTACATATCAGTTTGTCTAGCACCAGTAATGGAAATTAATCTGGCAGAAAAAAAGTATTTAGTAAAGAGTCCTTTACTGTCACAAACACTCCTCCTGTGTAGGTACTTGTAGATGATGATCAAATTACCTTTTAGTTGTCTCTACAATAAGTTAAATGGATTGCAGCAGAAAGAGGATGTCCTTGTTACAGAAGGCAGAATGAAAGCATTTTGCACAAATAATTTGTACCAGAACAGCTGGAAGGCTTATCAGCTTATCCTTATCTCTCAAAATAGCACAGGAGCTCCTCTGAACCAAGCCAGGATAACGTGCAGCCACACAAAAGGGAATACTAACAGCAATTGTGGTAAATTTTTTTAAGTTAAGTGGCTGTGTACTACAAGGAGTAAAACCACAGAAACCAAAGGGATTGAGGTCTTACACTTTGGCTGCATTCCAGATGGAAATTGCAAAATAAGAGAGTATTCATGTACACATATCTATGTGTAAATGTTTCTGCATAGCTGTATAAATGTGCACAAACATGCATGCACATATGTACATCTATAGATATGAAAAAGTTTCCTTTACTACAACCAAAAGCAAACCAGGTAAGTAAAAAATCCTGTGTGTCACCATGTCAACACTAAAGAGATTTTTCAACAGATGAAAGCAAGAGTCTTTTCAACATAATATTCTGTGTCATAAATACCTTCCTAGGTTCTATAATGGTATTAATGCTCACTGAAGTAGCAATTGCAATACAATGTATCACAGTGTTTACCATTTTATGAGAAGATTATTTTTTTAAGAAGCACTTTTAGAACCACTGCAACACTTAGGACACTTTCAGTCTTTTGACATTAAAACTCTACTTAAAGCAATGCATGCAATTGCATGAATTAAAGAAAAAAATATTTTGGAACTGAAAACATGATTATTAGCTTTGATTCTTCAGGACAAAGTGAGTTTTAATGAGGCAAGTATTCACTCTTATTTTACCAGTCCAACAGTATTTTCAATATATTTGCATTCCAAGAATAAGCAGAGTAGATTAATCTAGCTATTAAGCATTATTTTTTATTTTGGTGCTATGAAAAAAAAATCTAATTGTCTTTTTAACACCAATGATGAGAGCAGATATGGTGATAATAATTTAACATAATTTATCTCTTTTTTTATATTAACATAAATATACCATAATAAACACTTAAACCCCAAATGCTTCTAATCCAAGACTGTTTGTGCATTCTATTAATACTACCAGAAAAAAAAAATCTATATTTTTAAAGAAAGCCACCCATTTATTCATGAAGCAGCTAAACAGGATATATTGTAGAAATTTATCTAATTATGAAGGTATTGCAGAGTATTCATTATTTAGCTAATGGATGTAAGATAGTTTAAAATTTAGTACATAAATGTTCTTTTCAGCCTGTTTTATAAATTGTGATAAATTAAATTAACCACTCTAACATGTCTGTTTGGGGAGTCTTTTCTGTTTCATTGGGGGGATGTGTGGTGTGTGCTCATTTTTATTTTGTGTGAAGTAAACATGACGGAATATTACAGAAGTTTGCAAGAGTATTGCATAATTAGGCTATTCCCTTCCTGACAAACAGGAAAACGCTAAAAGGAAGAGTAAATCATATATTTTAATGGGCACTGTGCACTAAGAATCCATCCTAATCAATTATACAAGATGATTTAAAAATGGACTAAAAAAAATATAAAGGTTTGCTGTAATAGCAAAGCAAATAAATTATTCCTATTTAAAGCTTTCTGGTTTTTCCCGTTATTTGACTGTAAATTTAAATTCCCAAATTACTTGCAATGCACTTCCATATAAGCAATATACCAAGCTGTTGAATCTACAGGCATCAACAAATTTAGTCAATGGTTTTAAATAAATATTTTGGAGATAAATTTAAAATAGCCTAAATACTCACTACTTTACTATTTTTGTATTTTAGATATGAAGCAACTGACCAACTGTTCAGTCTTGGGCTTTACTAAACCATTGCAATACTTGAATACTTGTGCTGTAATAACACAAGTCATTGCAAATGTAAATATTATTTCAAAATGAGTATGCTGTGAAAGTGCTTTTAGAACACTGCAGCATCATGAACTTGCAATTCATTAATCCACAGGCAAGGAAGATGCTATGAATTTAAAATCACAGTTGAAATATTTTCTCTAAGAATAGATGTGATATAGAAATTTTTTCTTTTTAAAGGAGAACATCTTCTTTGAGAAAGGCAAGAGTTCACCTTAGTATTCAGGGCAGAGAGGATTGCTTTTATTATTTATTATTTCCCTCCTTTCCCATCACCTCTTGTTACAAATGAGAGTTTTGGGCACCTCCATTACAGAAACATGAAATCATCCAGGTTTTATAGTCTGAATATAATCCTAATATATAGGAAGATTGCTATCATCTTAGCTCACAGTTTGCTCAGGGTGAAATACAGCTTTGGGCAAAAATCCCAGACACAGCTAAATCATCAGGTAACTTCCATCTAAAACTACTCTGTGAACATAATTACACATTTAAATCATATCAGCTTTGTGCAGATATGATGCATAGGGGCTGCTCAAGAGATGCACCACTCTGATCATGTCCCATGGTTTGTTTTCAGTGTCACTAAGACTGGCCCAAGGCAAGATGAGGAAATTGTGAGTCTTCGGTCCTGCTTTGTACCAATTCAAGACATGTTTTGGGAGCAAACACTGCAAATTTGGCTAGCTACCTGAATGAAAGAGATCCAGAATGTGAGAGGAGCTGGCAGATTGACTGTCAGCTGTTTGGAAAACAGTCTCCCTTCCTCCTGGTATTTGTGTTACCTTAGTCTAACAACTCCATCAACAACTCCCTCTCTCTTTACAGAGGTGTAAACTTGGGGGAAAAACACCTCTTCAATAAGTTGTGTTTCTGCATAGAGTTTACTTTAATACATCCCCAAATTCACCTGCTTTTGGATATTGATTCTCAGACTATTTTAGATATAAAAACCCACAGAGTGCCAACAAAACTTCTTTGATACACTAACTTTCAATAAATAGTTTGCATTAAATTTGATACTAGGGACATGTGTCAGTGAGGTGTCATTGATCAGAACTTCCATGCACCACCAAGATATTATTATGTCTTGGGGGGGATGTATTCTCTCCAAAAAAGCACACTCATATGTTCAAAGGAATTATTTAGGAAAAAAAAAATACATTGACTCTAATTACCTTTTAAGATGTGGTTTATATCCCTGCCAGAGCCACTTTGTCACACAGCCTAAGAAAGTTATCAGAGAGAAAAGCATTAAAATCCTGAACATTTTTCTAGAGCAGCATTTTGAACTCTCGACAGATGTCACTAATGTACCTGATTTACAGTACATGCTCTTTTACATTTTGTCATTTATATTGACTTTCCATTTGACACTCTCTAATGGATAATCAAGGTCAACTAAAGCATAATCAATTAGTCTGCATTAATTGGTGACCAGAACTACATTTTTTCTTGTGATTTCTGACATAAACATGTACTGTACATCTTTGTGCTTTCCCCAGGGTCCCCCTCAAGCATGTTGCTTCCAGAGTAATTAAAATGAGTTAGAATGTCTTTGTTCAATGATATTCTTGCAAATTATTCTCCAGGAGAACCAAACAGAAGGCAAATTTTGCCTTCAAATACTCCATGCTTCTACCAAAACTATAATTATTTTTTTTTAGTGGCACACCAACAGTAGTGCTAGAAAAGAGAACTTTGACAATCAGAGTGGCAGGTAAGAAGGCGGACTGAAAACTTCCACATCAGAAAATGCACCTAAGGAGGGTAAAGGAAAAAAAAAAATAAATCCAAAGTCCTTCCCTGCTGTGAAAAAGCATACATAAAGGAAAAACCTGTTTACATTGGATCTCTTTTACTCTTCTATGCAATGTTTTCTCTCTTCTATTCCCTACTTACCCAGATTAATCTGCCCCTAAGTATCTTGTCCCTAGCATTCTGATTAACTTTGGAAACACCTTGAATTTCTCCTTGAGCCTTATGAGAATCTCAACTAAATTTCCTTTGATCCTGAGAAAACAAATTCCTAATTTGAAGCCTTGAATGCCTTCTAGCCCTAATTTTGAATCTTCTGAAAATACAAGACAAAACCACACAAACATCTGACATGCAGCTGCCTTAATTTTTTCCCCCACAGACCGATTGGGATGCTTGCCCTGCTGGCAGTGATGCCATTTGGGTTTTGCTTTTTATTTTTTTAATACATTCCCTGTATTCTTCACACATATGTTTGTAAGTCTGTCACCTATTGTATTAGTATCTAGTTTTCCCAGTCATTTTCATGGCCTTTCCCTAGGCAAAAACAAATTCCAGAGCTCCAAGCCCTGGGAGGTACAAGGCCCCAGTGCTATTTTGGTTCTTCCTGGGAACCAAGGCTGAGAACAGCTCTTCTAGATACATTTCATGGACAAAATACAACCAGTGCTGAAGGGGAGCTCCAGAGAAGGGGCTTGACCTGGAAGGGAATTGCTTCATCACTTTTCCTCCTAATTGGTCCTTTTTATCAATTATGCTCATTTCCTAAAACCTATAAAGATGTACTCACCCTGGGAAGGATGGGCTTTTGTGGGCACTTTTCCATAAATGCTCCTGAAGGCTTTCATTAAAGATCCCCTTTTACATTACCTCCCTACTAAAATTATCTCGAGTTTCATTTCCAGGTTGGGAAAATGCAACAACAGGTTCAATATATTCTGATTAATCTCTCACTCCACTGAGTGATGGAACTCTAATTTTTGAAAGGTGATGTTCAGGGGAGAGGTTCCTTATTGTTTGTGACCAGTGACTGTACCTGGGGGAATGGCTTGAAGCTGAGTCATGGGAGGTTTATGTTGGACATCAGGAAAAGGTTATTCATCTAGAGCATGGCTGGGCACAGGAGCAGGTTCCCCAGGGAAGTGATTGCAGCACCAAGCCTGACAGAGGTCAAGAAGTAGGCACACAGTGTGATTCTTGGAGGGTCAAGAGCTGGACTTCAGTGATCCTTGTTGGATCTCTCCCAACCTTGGATAGTCTACTATTTTATAGTTGTTCCCAGCCATCTTGTCCTTTGTGTTCCTGCAAGGGTCTCCTATACAATGATTTTTGAAAAGATATGTAAAGTTTTCCTACTTTCTGCAACTTCTCCCTGAACAACACCTTTCAAAAATTACAGGGAGCAGCCTTGCAATGACATCAGACAATTTCTGAGTCCCCTTGAAGGCATCACACTGGACTGCAGGCTGGGCTCAGAGACTTAGAAAAATGGGTGATGCATTACCAGGGTAATCCATGGCAGTGACATCTCAGCCTTTTTGGCGCTGTCATNCTATGACATCAGTCAATTGCTGAGTCCCCTTGAAGGTATCACACTGGACTGCAGGCTGGGCTCAGAGACTTAGAAAAATGGGTGATGCATTACCAGGTAATCCATGGCAGTGACATCTCAGCCTTTTTGGCGCTGTCATTTGTCATATGTCTTCTGCCCCACTGACCAGCAAGAGCAGAGATTCCTTAGTCCTCTTGCTGTCAGCTTCCAGGAATGTCTTCATTTTAATGGTGCTCCCTTTCAACTCAGCAAAGCAGGACTAACTTGTGTGGGCAGCAAGTAACAACCAGGGAATGACCAGCAGTCACTTTCCTAAAAATCTCACTCTGCAAGGGCAGAAATAGCATGCTAACTTGAGACCTCTCAGAGAAAAACAGGCAACTAATGGCCTCTGAAAGCTTGTCACTCAGAGGTAGCCTAAGACTCAACTCTAAGGGCTTCATACAAGTATAACAATTATTTAGGTTGCTGCCATGGAAACTTATACTGCCAAGAGGCTCATGGCAAGTATCATGAAGATAATGGTAATTTTCCACAAAGAGGAATTTGATTGTTTCGTGACCTGGGTCAGGGCACTTTGGATTTTGCCACCCAAAGCAGAAGTTTCACAAATATCCACAGCAGATCCCCTTCCAGTGTGGCCTTCCAACCACAATACATTATGCTTGAGCATTCTGGGGGACCCAGTGCTGTTACATTTGTCACAACAATTCTCTCTGCAGGTTAATCCCTTGGCTGCCACTCCTGTGTCTTCCATGCTGTATTGAAATGTGCTCACATATGAAAGTTTCTAAAGCCAACATGTTTAGATACAGAAGACATCATGAGAAAGGCAGTATAAAAGTTACTTTGTCTGAGATGTGTTTTGTGTCCTGCTTGCTGTGTGTCCCTTTGGCAGAGCACTCCTAGGGCAGAGCATGGCAGAGTCTGTGCAGCTCTTGACCACTCATCCTTCATCATTTTGGACATTTGGCTTCTTACCTATTTCAAATTAATGCCTTCTAATGAAAGAGTGAGGAAGTCAATTAGCATTAATTCAGCCCCCTAAACCAGACACATAAACAGCCTAAAATTCCAGGCATTACTGAACATGTAGTCCCACTTGAGGCATCCATCACCTTAACAACTCAAAATTAAGAACAGGTATCCTATTCACAGAAAGATAACGTACAAATTCACAGGACATCTCCAAATCTCACAAAGAAGAAGGAGAGGTTGTGGAAAATGATCTTTACATATTGAGGAAAAGAAGGATTTTAATTATTTAGCTTGATTTTGTTACTATAGCAACAATGACTGTTCCAGGTTTTCGGCTACTGTTGAGTTTCTTATTCTGACATCCAATATTGCCACGGTTTGACCTTGCCTGGATATCAGTAGCCCATCAAGCTGTTCTATCACTCCCCTCCTCAGCAGGAGGCAGCAGGGGGTGGGATAAGATGAAAAAGAAAAAACCTTGTGGGTCAAAATAGCAACAGCTTAATAAAGCAAAAGCAAGGCCACACAGAGAAGCAAAGGAAAACAAAATATTTTCCCACTACTTCTTATCAGCAGGTGATGTCCAGCCACATCCTAGGCTTCAATACACTTATAGGCTGCTCCATAAGACAAACATCTTAAGATCCAATGTCTCTCCCCACTCCATTTCTCTTAGATTTATTGTTGAGCTGGTGCCATATGGTATGGAATATCCTTTGTTCAGTTTGGATTAGCTGTCCTGGTTAGGTCCCATCCCAAGCTGTTTCCTCTCCCAGCCTAGCTGTGAGTGGGGGGAAGGCAGGAGAGGGTGATAATGCTGTGCCAGCACTGCTCAGCAGTAGCCAAAACACTGGTGTGTCACCACCACCTTTCTAAATATCAATAAAAAGCACAGCACTGTGAGTGCTGCTATGGAGACAATTAACTGAGCACTGCTGTGGAGAAGATTAAGTCCATCTCAGCCAGATCCACTACAAATATAGATGCACAAAGCCTGTGTTCACACCCTTTAGGCCAAATAAGAGAAAGTAGGCAGTTAGATGGGTCAGTGTTTCTTTCCAGGTAATACAAAACCCCACAAGCAAATTCAACTGAAGCAGAGAGACAGAGGCACTTCCAAAAGGAGAAAAGAAACACAGAAATACATCTGTGGCTGATGGAAGACTGACATATCTGACAAAGTGTTATGTATGTTTTAATACAACATGAAAACCAGAATGACAGCCCAGTCATGCACTTGGAGAAGCTCTACCAACAGTGGTTTTCCTCTTCCAGAAGCCTTTTATGTACCCTTTATTTCCCATGTGACATTGTAGGAACAGGTACAGGTACATTGTAGGAGCTTCACAGTGGTCCCCACCTTCCCTCTGCACCTTTACACCTTCCTTTTGCAGCACCTTGCTGCCCCACTGTAAAAAGATGACAAAGCCTTCCTCAAATACCTCTCTATACCAGAAGGAAAAACTCCTGAATGAGCCAACCAACCAAAGCACTGAGAAAGACAAGTTTTGTCATCACAAGGCAGAAAGAAAACAAAGATAACACATCTGGCCATGGGCTGAAAATGTGTGTATCATTCTGCTCTCAGTAAGGCCTAGGACAGAGCTTTTAAACCTTTCCCAGTATAAAACACCATTATGTTCCTCTTCTTCACAGTAAGGAATACCCATCTAGCTGCAAAGTTTCTCCCTAGAAGAAGTGAGAAAGGAAAAGAAAAAGGAACTGCAGGACTTGGGAACTCAATCAGTATTAATTTTCAGAGTCATCAGGACAAAAGGTTGCAATATGATGTTCCTGTTTGGGCCATTTTGCAAAAGTCTGCTCTGAAAAAACGCCAGACTTGTCAGTTTACAAGTTAGGCCTATAAATATTTAGATTTATCTATAGCTGTTAGGCTTATTATTTGCAAGTTTACAACAGGGTTTAAGTTTACACTGTTCTGCAGTTTAGAGCTGTGAGCACTCAGGCAAAGATTTTTCCAGTTCACTTGTACAGAAAGAAAGGGGACAAGAATAAAAAACTTTTCCTCCTGCTTTTGCAGCATTCAGCAAAGCTGTTGTTACTCCAGAGCTGTTATTCAAGTTGATGTATGGAATATGTACTTAAAACCAACCAGAAATTATGAAAAAAAGGAATTCCTTAACAAATAGAATTACATTTACTTAATATACCAAGAAGGTGAGAAAACACTGCGCCTGATTTGCACAAAAGTTACTGCTGCTATCAAACACTAAACATCAGACAGCATTACTTGTCAAATCAAAAGTCATTGAATAAATTCACTGGTGATTACCTTAGGGACAAGCAAGAACTGCTGCTTAATGGTTTTCATTTTTAAGAAATTGGTCAAGGAAATGAAGTTGCAATGCTTGCCATCTGTATTAAGGCTCCTGAAAACACAAAAAGGAAGAAGTCACATATCAATGTATTCAAGGCTGCATGCTGGAACTTTCAGGCATCTTACCCCTGAGAAATAAAGCTACACATGAGAAGAATCAGACCACTTGTGGCATCAGTTCACACTGTGTGGAAAGTTCAAAAGAACACAGGAAAATTTGCTGCATTCTTTCACAGTGCTGGATTAGAGCATGAGTATCAGATCTGAGCTTCTTATTTTAAAGGAGGGTGAATGAGGAATTCTAAGGAATTACTTGCCCATATCTCAAATCAAGCCAATCTTCCAGATTCTTGATAAAAACAACATGAAAAAACTTTCTGAGATACACATGCTATAGTAACAAGCTGAAACCACAGCTAATGAAGCACAAAAAAGGTTGTTGACTTTTCTACGACAAATCTACATTTTTAAAAATATAGAGTTTATGTTGCATCCCCCTTCAAAACAGATAAATCTTGAACCCTTTGTTGAATTGAATATAATTTATATATAATTCTCTGAACTGTTTTTTGGCCTCTTCCAAAGATTGCAAGTTTTTTTTTTCAAATATGTCAGACAAAAAAGTATTTGATTGCTGAGAACAGCAGAAGTACCAGCCAAAGAGAGAAGGATTTATAACCTAGGAAAAAGTTTGGACCAGCTGATCCTCTGTGGTCCCTTCCAACCTGACCCATTCTGTGTGATTCTGTGACTGCCAAGGAAACCAATTAGATTAATTCCTTCATTCAAAAGTGGGGGGCTTAATTTAACAACAAGCAAAACAACACTGAACATGTAGCTGGCTTCATTTTGCATTCTTTTGCATTGTTGCCTTTCCCAATGTTTGTGCACTGGTGCAAGAAAGTGAATAAGTGTGCAAGATGTCATTCTTTTACTCCTAAAAGTTTTGATTGGGATCTAAAATAATAGGCTTGTGAATTGTGGGGGTTTTTTTAATTAAAGTAATATTTGTATGATTTCTTTTTCCTTAGTTTAGGAAGGTTTGTAAACTTGTAATAGCTTTTCATCATCAAGAATCACTCTAAACCACCACTAATCATTTTCAAAATACCGTTCATACACAGATTTTGTTTCCTTTCTGTTACAGGAGACAAATTTTATGGCAAGACTTTATTTTCAGTGATGGTTCCATGCTGAAACAGCACATGTGGGGCAGGATAGCACACTTGGGTGCATCAAAAATTGAAGAGGGAACGCAGCAGATTCCCAGGTAAGACCATATGTGAATTATCAGGGCACCCCTTTGAATTGCAACACCTGTTTCGAGGGATTTTGGGAGGAATGTTGGAGAGATTTCTCTAGAAAGCTGTTTTTGTGGAAAAACATATCACTATTTTAAGTTGGCACTGCTGGGGAAGGTTTGTTTTTTGGTTGTTTTTGTTTTGTTTTGTCCTATTATGTGTTGCATCCATCTTCACTGATGCGGCTGGTGGATAAAAGGACCTACTCATCCACACCAGCACTAGTTACAGAGATTTAGATGTGACAAGACTGCTCAAGCAGCTGCACAGAGGTGTCTTACCAAACTGCTAAAGCTGTTACCTGCAGTGGCTGGCCAACAGCAGCACAACCATGGCTTCTCATTCTGCACTCTTAATACATATTTAACCTGATGAGCTTTCTGCAACCCCACTCCCATTAAAGAGGACAGTCTTTTGTTCTCAGAACTGTGCAGAAAACATCGTTATACCTGAGTGTGCACCAACAGAAACCCGAGTTACTCACCTCGAGACCTTGTCAGAAATCAGAGGACAAAAGATGAAGCTCGGTATTTGCCAAACAGGGAGAGATAGAATGTTGATCGTGTTCTTTAAAATGTACTGTGTTGGAAAATAGGACAGAGAAAAAGCTTTTAAAACCTTGTCTCCCAAGAAAGCATGTCTCATTTGTTCATTTCCAAAGGGATTACCTTCAAAATGTAAGACATCTTTGATAGAGCTTGTTCTCATTTACTGAAAACAAATGAAAGAGGAAGCAACAAGGGAGAGGAAACAGAGATGCCCTACATTACACACAACCAATATTCTTTGCTAGCACAAGTTTAACTGAAAAATACTTTGTTTTCATGTTTTCTTCCCCAAGAGAATGCTGATATGGAACGAGTAACAGCTAAAGATGTGTCAGCTACCAACCACCTGCAACTTGAAGATCTTCAGAGAATACTGGCAATGAGCAGATAGTAACTCACTTCTGTGTATGTGTTTGTGTGCCTGTACTTATCTCCCCCATTCTCGCTTAAAAATCAGGATCATGTTCTTGGAGTTATCAGATCTACGCAGAAAATCATCCCTAAGCATGAGAAGGCTGACAGGAAAATATCAGTGTAGAATTGCATAACAATTACCAAGAAAATGCCCATTCAGTTGGGTTTCCTAACTTCCTGTTCACCCACTTACAGCACCAGATGAAAGCACAATAATTTATTAAATTCTTCTGCTTTCATATAAAATCATGGAATTGTTAAGGTTAGAAGAGACATTTAAGATCAAGCCCAGCTGCCAACCCAGCACCCTCACCATGTTTCGCCATTAAATCGTGTCCTCAAGTGCCACAACCACACTTAATATCTTCCTGAAAATGGCAGATTTAATATTTATGGTATAGGTTTTGTACTATGATTGCAGTTTGTTTTCCTCCTCATAAAAGGAAAGAAAGGTCATATTGACGTTGAGTTAGGACTAGTCACATCAGTTTCATTTCTGCACCTAACAAGGTGATTTTCTCCTTTAAGAGAAGACCAGTCTAGGATCCAGTCAAATCCTGTTCTATCCCATTTTTCTTCACAGCTTTCACAAACCTGATGCACACAAAAAATTCAGAGAATCAAAGGTTTAGAAAAATCTCAAGACAAAGACTTGGAACAGAACAGTACAGCTACTACATTTGTGTGCATTTTCCTTCTGTCTTACAGCAACAAAAAATGTCAGAGGAAAAAAATTAATTAACCTTCAAAAGGACTAGCTGGGCTGGAGGAAGATAAGCACGTTAGGACAGGGTATGTGACCCAGGGAAGAAGCACAAGAATGGGGGATCATCCTCCTTATCTCTGAATCAGAGCAGCCTCTCCCCTCACTTGCTTTCTGATGAAAGGAAGGCTATGATACTTCAGAAGAGTAAAAGAAAGGGGTAGGCCCACTTTATCACAAAAGGCAACATTTAAGAGAAGACAGAGGAAAACTCCAGCATTACAAAATGGGTGAATAAATGTAGAACAATATTTCCCAGATCCCTCAGTCTTCAGGCATATTCTGAGGAGATATCATCTTGCTGACTTAACAACTGAATGCTACCATTCATTCATTCATTCATTCAAACAGGTGTTAGTTTTACTTCTGTATATGTGCTAATAACCAAAAAGATGAGACTACCCTCACCCTTCAAATTTTTTCTTCCAACTTCTACTATTTTGCCTTTATAATAAAGACTCTTCTCACTGATGAATATGAGAAATTACTCAATAACTATTATTTAGAAACCGCATAAATAGAAGGCTGGTTAGGAACAGCATAAACCATCTTAGAGCAGAAAAAGCAGGGGGTTTACAAAAACCAAGAGAAAGGAAGCACACAACTGGAAGGCATTCAAGTCAGAATTTAGACTTTCCAGAAGCCCATGTTTTAACAATGTCATTACAATCAAATCACTGCATAATCACAGAAGGAAATGTTTCCAAGCAAGTTTCCCTCATGCTGTTCCCAGAAGACCTGTCCCAAACATGCAAGAATAAAGGCAAGAAGCAGGAAATGTTTTAATTAGGCTATTAGTCTATTAACTTAACTCATCTGGGAAATACCAGCAATAACTTATTCAGCCTAAATTGTCATTCTTTAATTGCTTTACCTAATAAAGGGCTGTCCTCAGTGCCCAGCCTTTCACAGCTGGCTTGCAACTTGTTATGGGCACCCTTTCAGGCAGGTTAAGGGAGTTGTCTCCTCAAAGCTCCAGTTTTAGTTTCTCAGAGCAACTCTGAGCACTCATGTCACAAACATGACCTAACTCCCCAGCATCATACTGAATTCCTGAGCTGCTGGGTTGGAATGACAGGATTAATGGCAGAATGAGGAGGAAAGAATGATTATCCAAGTTCACCATAAGGCAAAGTGTTTTGCCAGGCTCTCTTTCACCAAAGGGGTGGCTGTCAGAATGAGCAGAAAAGACCAACATGATCTGATGCTCAAACACCCGGTGGCCAGAGGAGCAAGGAATCCCAAACACAGCAACAAAATGTTCTCTACAAACCTGTTAATTGCTAAACATGTGCCATTCATCAGTTCAAACAGTTGCAAAACTATACTTGTCTATAAAAGTGCTTTGCTTCCTCTCCTCAAAAATATGCACAGGGATTATCAAGTTACGGGATGTGTGTGTGTGTCCTTAGTTATACAAATTTAGTATGGAGAGGCTTAAAGAGCAAGCCATAAACATCTCACTACAGAGGCAGGAGTCATCAGTATTCTCCCAGCAGCAGCAACACACTGCAGAGCAGGGGCTTGAATTCCTTCAAGCAGTTGACAGCACAGTAGTACATATGCAAAGTCTTCAGAGCCATAAGCCTTGCTTTAAAGCTAAGAGCACACACTGCATCTCAAGACACTTTGCCAGCTTCATTGGAAAAATATCAATGCATTGCTGCTAAAAGACTGTATATATGTATGTGCCTGTCTCACAAAAGGCTGAACGGCATCAAGTTAACAAACCCTAGCAGGCCTTTTCCTAAATCCATTACATGTTTCTAAATGCAGCAGCATTAAGGCAACTTTTAAATTGCAGAGTGCTGTGGCTTGATATAAGCATATAGAGCTGGAGTGAAGGTATCTGTTGTTTTATATTCAACTACCTGTGATCTCTAAGATCTAAGGAGAATTGCAGTGGAGGAGTTAATGGTTTAATCCAACTGTGAGGCTTTGATCTGCTAAAAAGTCATTTTAGAGCTGAATCTGAAAAGAATCAGGGTCTCAGTCTGCTCTTCTTGGTTCAACCTTGTTCTGTTGCCTAACGAAATTTGCATGTGCTAGTTGTGGTGGATTTGACTGAAAAGCCTCTATTTTACCAAATCTTTCTAATGTATTGTCTTGCATAGAAGCCTGCTATATAACATTATCATATTAAAAAAAAATCATCTTCAGCACTCTACAATTTCTTTCTTAATATAAGTACTTATTTGAAAACATGGAAGACAACAGATAAAATAAGGAATTAGCAGTGATATTTCAGCTGGCTTGTTTATCCCCCCTCCTCTACTTTGGCAGCACTAGATTCTGAAGTGTTTCCCTTGTCAATAGATTGCCAATCAAATTTCTAAAACAAATATCCCCTGTGTTACAGTCACTTTCAGTATCCTGGGCTGTCATTTTTTTTCCTGCCCCAAAATTAATCCTCTTTAGGAAAAGCTAAATATAGATTCTCAAATGATCTAGGAATATCTGATATGCAGATATTCAAGCTACAATTAAGCTACTATAAAGCTCTTGGTTTGCATATCTGAAACACTCTTTTTTGCACTAAAAGTGCCTCAAGAAACCGAACACAGAACAAAGCACAACCCACCAAAAAACAACCAAACAAAATCCTGCACCAAACAGGACTATTACATGCTGGTGGAATTATAATGACTCTAAAGAAGTAGTAATTAGAAGCTTGTCTGGCCTGCTAAAATATTTTCAGCCTTCAAACAGTGAGGCTGTGTTTAAATAGATGTAAAGAAACAGCAACTGCCCTAGCTGCTAGTCAAAGGATCCAAATCATCACCTATTATCAACATTCATTCCTAGAAAAACTGAACCAAGAATGATTTCTTGCCATTTAAAATTACTTTGTGGCCTAGATGGCTTTGTGGTCAGGATACAAGGCCAACAACTTTCCAAACAGCAAAAAGAGAGGCTCAGAAGAATTATTTAATGGAGGTAAATGTTACTCTCATGTGAACAAAACTTATGCAGGAGAATAGGGCAATAGAGAAGGAAGAACAGAAAATTGCCTCTTCTGCAGCTGGAGGAGGAGGGAAATTTAAAACAAGATTCAAAATAAGGCAGATCACTGCGGGGGGAAATGGATCAGAAAACAGCAGCAGAACAGTGCAAGGCCTGAACCCTGTTGTTAAAACTGTTGAATTTGTAAGTTCTCTATAACAGCCTTTAGAAACCTGCCTTTGGTTTTGAGCAGAATTGTGACACCCTTCAAGTGGGGAATAAGTTAGCCTGAAGGCATATTCCATCAGACAAACACCCACCACAAGAAGCATAACTAGCTTGCCACATAATACATAGTTTTCTTTTCCCCAGTGGACACTAATTGTTAGATTCAAACTTCCTCTAATGGCTGCAGTGGTGTCCCTGCCTCTCTTTTTTCTCAAACTGTAATCAACCCATGGCATTAGCAGCTTAGTAAAATATCCATTTGTATTTGCTGTTCTTCCCCAGCTTTCCTGTGCCTATACTGTTCACTTCCATTTCCATTTCTCTCCTCCCCTGCCAAGTTATCAGACTGGTTTTTATCTAAGGTATCTGACCAGATATTTAACTTTAGTTAAGATTAGCAACACATTCTCAGGTTCTATTTATACTTCAACGTTGCCTTGTTTAGAGCAGTTGCTAAGTCTCTGAATTAAAATAACTTAAAAAAACCAACAAAAAATAGGAAGCTAAAAGGGAATAAAGATGTGGGAAAGGATCATCATTAGCATTATACCTAAAGATAAATAGCAGGAGGAGGAGCAGGAAAAATTTGAAGTGACAGAATATTATTTCAGTGAAGGAATAAGAATAATAAGCTGATTTTAAAATAGTACAGAAGCACCTGGAAACCATTCAGCTGCCTTTATGCGCTTCAAGGAACGACAGAGATCAGAGGATGCAGACTGAGACAATCCTACAGGAAATGCACAAAAGCAAGACTATGAGCAATGAAAAAAAACCAAAAAAAACAGAGTTAGAAATCTTGTGTCTTATCATTTTACTTGCTTAATTCTGCAGCCTGCTGGCAAGCACAGAATCACAGAATGCATCAGGGTGGGAGGGACCACAGTGGGGTCATCTACTCCAAAGTCCTGCATGCTGAAGTTACTTGTTTTATAATGGTTTGTCCCTATACCCCCATGCTCAAATCCTCCTTGTTTTTCCTGGTTGGGGGGAGGGGGNGGGGCTTCAGGGTAATTTGGCAAGTTCTCAAGTTCCTCACTCCCATTTTATGCATAGAATTGTCCTACTGCCTATCCTTTGTGTTCTGTGCCACTCCCTCCCTCTGGGATTGGTCCAAGTTACTCCATTCCCCTTTCCACACCCCCTGTACTTAAGGTGAGAACCGAGGAGAAAATCTCATTTTGTGTGGGCTTTCCTCTGGGTGAATAAACTCAGCTGAAACTCACGTGGAGTCCTCCTTTCTTCCTGGCCATCTGCTACGTTTCTGCCTGAGGTTCAGACCCAGCAAACCTAAAAGGTACAAAGCTGTACCCCTGAATGGGGACTCGATGAGCGAGCTGGCTGGTAACCAGCCCCAAACACCAGAGCATGAGGCACAGGATTGTGTCCAGACAATTCTTGTGTATCTCCAGTGAAGGAGACTCCACACTGTCTCTGGGCAACCTGTTCCTGTGCGTGGTCACCTGAATCAAAGTGTCATTCCTTGTGTTCAAATGGAACATTCTGTGCATCAGTTTCTGTCCACTACATCCTGCCTTATTGCTTGGGACTAGTTTGCACCACCACCATCCTCTTGACACTCTCCCTTCAGATGCTTCTAGACATTGATGAGGTCCCCTCTCATGTGTCTCTTCTTGAGGCTGAAGAGCCCCAGCTGCCTCAGCCTTTCCTCATGAGAGAGATGCTCCAGCCCCTTCATCATCTCTGTTGTCCTCCCCTGCATCTGCTCTGTGTCTCTGCTGTGCTGAGGAGCCCAGAGCTGCACACAGCACTCCAGATGTGCCTTACTAAGGCTGAGAAGAGGGACAGGATCCCCTCCCTGACGTGCTGGAACTGCTTTTCCACGACACCATGGCCTTCTTGGCCACCAGGACACCCTGCTGGCACATGGACAGCTTGGTGTCCCCCAGGGCCACCAGGTTCTTCCCCACAGAGATGGTTCCCAGCAGATCAACCCCAGCCTTTGCTGGTGCCTGGGGTTATTCCTCCCCAGGTGCAGGACCCTGCCTTTAACTTTGTTAAAATTCAGACAGCTCTTCTCTGCCCATCTCTGTCTGCAGATAACTGCAGGAAAGAAAAGATTAAAAATCCTAAAAAATTACCTCTGCATGTTCCTGTTGCCATTCTAATCTCTCTCCTCAATCAAATATATATATACATAAATAATTATTTCAGCACCCCAGCTAGATCCTATATATTGCAGCTTAAATTATTGAAAGAGTACAAAAATCTTACTGCTTGATTAAAACAAATTTTAATTACATTAAATGTAATTCCATGGTTCTGGGCTTTGACAGGAAAGAAGGAAAAAAAATAAGAGGAAAAAAAATAAACCCCTGTTGGTTGAAATTTTGCAGCAATAGCTCAGACCTTTCTACAGCAAGAAGTTACTGCAGGAAATTACTGCAGAAATCATTCAGCCTTGTACATTGTGGGGCAAGCCATGCAGCAAAACCTGTCAGAGGAACAGCAGGGGGCCGGTTCCAATCATTTTCATCCCCTGGAGCCTTCAGTGGAGACTGAAGGGAACTGGAGAGTTAAACTGCCAAGTCTAGTTGATACTTTGAAAAGTCCTTCTTTTCACACACTTTATTTAGAAGAAAGATATTGAGAAATTAAGTAATTCTGTTTTGGGATGGTCCTATCTTTGTGAATCTAACTTGAGATACCTCAGTGTCAAGCCTTCAAAGGCTCACAAATTACATCCTAGAACCCCAGCAGCTACAGCATTGCCAAAATGGAAGTGAGAAGTACCAGCACTGGGTCTTTTCATTGTAGTTTTGTGTGCATGCATGTGTGTGTGATGATTGCACACTGAATGTTAAAAAAAAAAAAATTAAATATATATACATATATATATATAGTGCCAGTACTTACCAATGTGGTAAGCCTACAATGCATTTTAGTCTTGGGTATATTTATAAAAAATATACCAGCTCAGGTCAGAAAGTTTTCTGTACTTGAATGAATATGGACACAGTCATCATTACTTCATCTAGAAAAGAGAATTTCCAAGCACATGTCACAGAAAACCTCATCTTAAATATAGGAGTTAGCCCAAATGTTATAAAGACAAATAGAGAGACAGTGGCTGAAAGTGGTGTGAATAGCCTAAAACTCTGGGGTTAGAGTTTCTACTAGAAATTATGACGCAAATGACACCCAGTGCCATCAAAATTTTGCATGTGTTCAGTCCATGTCACCTCACACAAAATGCTCCAGAGGGAATTATATATAAGGTTTACAGAGCTCACATGAGGCCATGCACACCGTATCATGATGCAAACTGCAGCAAAAACAAAAGCTTGTGTTTTAAAGTTTAATAAATAATCAGGAGTTTCTGTTATCATCCCCTGTGCCTTAAAATCTTTGTAAAAATCAGATATCGACCTCAGTAAGTAGATAGTATACAAGAACTTGAACTTATTCCATTCCCTCTACAGTTTAACCACAACAGAGCTCCTTGCAAGTGGGCAACAAATATTTAACATGTTGCTTTATCAGAGGCTTGTCATGGGAAATAACTTAAAAGTAATTTATTTAATAAGATTGCTATGATAGCCAATAACGTTTCAACAGGAAGGTTGCTCTTTGGACTAATTAAAACTAAAGCTTTTGAGACCCTTGTGATCTTCTCTCCCATTCCCCCCCCCCACCCAAAGTACCTTCAAAGGCATGAGAGATGAAGAGTCTCTCTGAGGTTGTTTACTAAAGGTAATTTGATAGAGTTTTGAGCTCTACTAATGAGCTCATGTGTCTTGCATATTAAATATTATGACAGAATAACTCTGGGAATACTGAGTCCTTGGTTGTTGGACTGCATAAAGAACTGATCTTACAAAGGTTCCAATACTCGCTCTATGCTTTGTGACTTAGTATTATATTAATACTCCTATTCTATTTTTCCTCCTTGCATTATCTATCTCTCTGGACGCAGCAGCAAGTTTCCATTTTTAAATATGTAAGCTGGGCTCTTTTTAATACATGTATTTTACTGTAGATATAACACAGGAAATTTACCTTAAAATTTACGTATTAACTTTATTTTGGTATTTATTATGAGCCACAACAAGGTTAAACAGAAAAAAAATATGGAAAGTATTTTGAATTTTATCTTGGCTTAAAACTGACAAGTCTACTGCTAAACTAATCAACAGTTTTCAACAGGTCAAAAGACACAGTCCAAAATTTCTCTTATGGTAAGTTTCCCTGACTGGAGTGAACAAAAAACCCCCACATTCTGATCTTGTCTGATCCTACAAGCTCCAAATACCTCACTCCCACAAAAGAAAGTTTAAAAAACAAACAAACAAACAAACAACCCACAAAAAATCAGTTGTATGGTCACTTCCATTGTTTCATTCCATTATATCATTACCACACAGATAAATATATGTTAGAATGGATGTATGTGACTGAAAATTATGAAGGTTAATGCAAGATTCTGTTGGCATAAAGTTCTCATATGAACGATGTTTTCTTGCTGTATTCTGGTAATTTTTCCTCCTATAAGGATGAGAGGGGAGAATAAAAGTGATACAATGTAGTTGTTAAGTTTTACTTATCACAATTGGAATAACATTCCAACTGAAGTAATGAAAAGGCCTTAAACCCTTGCCTTCTGGAGATTCTGCCCGATGCATCTGTTGGTTTGCTGCAACGCTAACACACTGAAAAACCTTCAAGTACCTTGAGCCCTGATCCTAAACAGGGCATGATTTTTTGCAATGCTCAGGGAAAATTTGCTCCATTTTCACAAGATTATGGAGGATGTATTCTGCTGTCATCACTCACTGGTGAGATTTTCTGCCATTACACCTTGGGCTACCATTTTCCACACCCACCTTTAAGGTTCATCAGCCACAGAGGTCACAAATCATGCAACCACACAGGTGGAACTGACATGTTTAGCCCATCACTCCATGGTAGGAAGACTCATGATGTCTTTTAGAGGCAAGGCCATTAAGGAAATGGCCACAGGATAATTACTTTTTGTGTAAAAAAAATAATCCCATTATAGGCTGGTTTTTCCAGCCTATTTTTAGTCCATGCCTCAAAGCTGTTATGTGCTTAAATAGGGGGTTAGGAGAAATATGTTTGCCTGTGGTCATCCACAGAAAAATGTTCTCTATAAAAGTTGCATGAAGGAGAAGCGCGACTCAAGAAAACAAGCAAAGAAAAATAAGACAACAATCACCCACTCCACAAAAAAGAAGAAAATCAATGACAACAATGACAACAACATCAACAACAACAACAAAAAATAAACAAACAAGAAAGCAGAAAGAAAAAAAAAAAAAACAACAAACCCACAAAAAAAAACCAACCAACCAATCAACCAACCAAAACAAAAAACAAAAAACAAACAAACAAACAAAAAAACCTCAACCAAAACAAACAAAAAAACCAAACACAAACAAGCAAAATAAAACAACCCAAACCCCCCCCCCAAGAAATTCTCCACTTACACCCGGGACAATTCATAAAAGTTTATGCCAAATTCCTGAAAAGTACATTCAGTATTTTTGTTACATTAATACTTTGAATGAAGAAGATGAAGGGGAAGCAACAACTTAAGACTTTACTATCGGCCTGACTCTATTCTGTCAGAAGGTCTGCAGCAGTTTACTAATACGTATCCTGAAATGAAATATATATCACATGGAAAATTTCCAGGGTTAACAATATAACCTGTTGTGACTAGCTATGATCCCTAAATTCCTAAGGAATTCAGAAGTAATTTTCATGTCATTCAGGACATTGAATACCTCTGCTTTTACACACTTTAATAATAAGAACTATTCTGGGATACCAAATCATAAAGCAAAATATGGCTCATAATTATTTACCAGAATTTCAGCAGTTCACAACACTTAAACTAAGCCATTCTCCAGCAAGTCCTTGGTTGAAACAATATAGCTGTCTATAACATCTGAGCAATAAAGAGAGAAAAATAAATACATATATCAATAAAAAATATTAGAAAACCATCACATTGTGTCTACCACAAATCCCACATTCCTCTTTAGACAGACAAATGCTGTTGATTTACCTACCGACCAAGAACCATCTGCTCATGCCTCCTGCTCTCTCTGCTCCTCCTTCTTTCTTCTCCTTTAAACAAAACCTTTCTTTTTAACCTTTTAGGGCTAGTTCTTTCTAATTAGGACAAGTTAAAAGTAGCAGATATCACACAATTTATTGCAGTGCAGACAAAGCAGGAGCAATGGACATCCAGAAATTACCAAACCCAACTCTTGGATATCATTCAACAGAATCCATTTCGGAGACAATAAAAGTTCAGGGTCTGGCTCAAGCAGACACATAGTCCAGCTGTGTGTGGCAGCTAACTCTCATAATCTTGTTTCAGATATTTTTATTGCCTCAAACATTACAATCTGTTGAGCCTCAGCCAAAAAGCCTAGCTCCTGTAATTTCTTTCCCTTGTAAGTAGGAGTGAGAAACTAAAGTTTGACACTGAAGGTCATTCACCAAAAAGGGAAATAAAATCAAGGAAACTTGTCTCCTCCTCAAGTTAAAATTCTGTCTTAATAAAGCCCTGCTCTTTTCAGCTACTCATCTTGAGTACAATCTAAAGAAGCTGTGTCTCCTCATAATGTAAAGGTGAAAAAATGATGAATTATTTTCGCAAATTCACAGGGAAAGATAGTCTGATCGTTCCTGGAGCACTGAGGGTGCATCATCTATGTCGCTTCCCATTTTAGTGGGCTTCTGTAAGAATGTCTGTGCTAAACTGATAAATAGTTGATAAAGTTATCCAGACATTTGTCACTGAATTTCTAAAATCCTCTGTGCCTGCTCCATAAAAATAAGGGTCTTTGTGTATCATTTATTAGTAATATGTCCTTCAAGTTTCATGGGATATTAGCTTGTTTGAATGGTCTTAGTTCAATCAGCAGAACATAACCACAGGAAAAAAAACCCAACAAAATGAAAATATGATCTTGATAAGCCAGAAATTTATTAATTAAGAAGTTTCAGGTTATTTTCTTACAGTTTTCTCTATTATCTCTTCTCAAGCCACTCTAACCATGACAGGAATGTTTATACACTAATGTGTGCATATGAATATTCATTAATATTCTAGCAAGTAAAATACAAAAAATCACAGACATATTCTACAAAACAAAGTTGGTCTGAATACTGAGAAAAGGGAAATCTACAAGGTTTGCATTTCAAATGTCAAATTAGAACCATACTCGCTGGAGTTTCCAAAGAAAACTATTCCAAAAGAAGTAGGGGGTGCATGAACAAAAGCCACACGATGAATTATTTGTCAGCTCTAGCTGGAAATCAGATTTTTACTTTTAATGGAATAAACATGATCCTAGTTTTTTGTACTTTGAGGACTATTTCTGCAGCTGTGGCATTACAGAAGTGAGCAAATGCTGTCTGAATAGAGCACACAAGGAAAGTTTTTTACAGTCAGTGAGAACTTCACTGGACTGTCACAACTTCTCAAATAGGGTAGAAAGTGGCTTGGCCACTCCTCCGACAGTTCCCTCAGGACCTGCAGATGTCTCTCATTGGTCCCATGGTCTGGCGCACCTACAAGATCCTCAGAGGGCCTTGAACCTGATTTTATCCCACAGTGGATGATTGTTCCTCCTCCCAGCCCCTGCCTTTGCCTTCCGGGGAGTGTAATTGGAGCATTTGGCAGTGGAGGAGGATCCACAAAAGTGCATTGGTTAATTCAGCTTTCTCCATGTCCCAAGTAACCAGGTCTCCTCTCTCCTTACAAAGATTTTCCCAGATTTTTCCTATTCCTCCTTTTATCACTGACATGACTATAGGAGCTTTTTTGGTTTTTTTTTCTGTTGCCCTTGACAATCCTGGCCACGTTTAACTCTATCAGGATTGAAGAGATAAATATGATATGTGGTGGAGTTGCTTAGGTTTATTTGCTTGCTTTTTTTTTTTTTTATTTTTTATTTTTAAGATATAAAATATCTTTATTAAATAACATACTGTATGAGGTCAGGGTACACTTAATAAGAGAGTATCATTTTACTGGGGGGGAGAGAGGGAGAAATGCAAAAAATCTCTGCTCTAAGAATTTCCTAGAGTAGTTCATGGCTTCATCTTGTGTTTAGTAGTCAGTCCATATACTTGCACTGTTGATTTATTTCACTATTAGAATTTGCTAACTAGGGATGCTGAACTGTCTAACTTTTACTGTTCACTTCAAACTATTCTTATGAGCAACTGAACCCTGTGAAGATGTCAAAAGAAGAAAAATCTTACAAGCTTATTTTCTGTTTAGTGGACTGTAAGCAATACAAATATTAAACAGACTGTGCATCTTAAGTATGCTATGAATAAAGATTCAAAATATTGAAAGGAAAACCAGACAAAAGAGCAGAATGGTTTTGAATACAATATAAGGGCTTGTTTATTTGTTTTCTCCAAATAAACTATTTTCCTTGGATCAAACTAGGGAAAATACAAGACACGATGAAAATCTTAAATAAGAAAAGTAAATCTAAGACACATTCTATGAGATCTTTTGTTTATATTATTATACTACATTAGTAGAATACTTATAGGTAGTTTTATAGGTCATCATTTGAGCAAACAAATCATAAGACATTGTCAGATCACAAACAGTAGAAGAAAGAAGTCTTGGCAGTAAAATGCCAAATCAAATTATGAAGCACACATATTTCAGAGAAGAAGTCAGAAGAGGAAATAAATACAACTTCCAATATAAATCCTTGAAATCATGTACTTAATAATAACTCCCAGAAATTACAAGTGGTGAGGTCTTCTGTAGAGGTTTACTGTGGCATTAATTTATATGAAACTGAAGCTGAAAAATATAATTAAAAAAACCCCCAAAATAGTCAAATTGGAAGGCCAGGTGCAGGAAGTCTCAGGCAGAGTCAGGGATTTTAATGTGCTGTAAGTAGCCATAGCTTTAAGCTCCTCTGACCCTTTTTGATTTGAAGTTTCTTTTACTACAGCTATTATATCACTGGGGTTGGAAAACTCTCTTGTGTGGGCAGTGGGCAGAATACTGATGATGTAACTCATCATTATGTAGATGGAGATTGTAATTGCTGACTTTTAAAAATAGCAGTGGCTAATTCCCCCATGACCTCTTTGAGCCAGTGGAAGCTGCTGATGGAGATCTCTTCATAGAGTAATTAGGAAGCTTGGGGATGTGACTCTCTCTGGAGTGTTATCTTAATTTTATATTCTGCTGTTTGTACTGCAAATTTTAATGCATCTAATAATTCCCTTTTTTTACGCAACATAATGCATCAGCTCTGAGATTGATATGAGGAGAAGGAGAGGTGGGGAAAAAAAGCAAAGGCAGTGGGATGGAAAGCACAGATCTCTAGTATCTAGTGAGATTAAACCTTCCACTATTACAATTCAGACAGAGTTTTGGTGAGTCACATCCATAATACTCAGCCTTGCATCAAACCACATCAATAAATAAACTTGTTGGGGAAATATTGTACTTGACAGTGTTCTCTACAAGCCACAAGCTGAGAGCACTCTGCAATGAGGAAAGGAAAGCGGTCACTGGTAAAAATGTAATAATGTTGAATAAAAGCCCCATCTTCAGGAACAAAAACCATAAATTATTCCACTTTTCTTTCAAGAGACATTTTCTACTGCGATTTAGCTTCAGTTTCATTGCAAGCTCTGTAGTGGAGTCATCCTCAATTTGGGTTTCTTTGTGGAGTAGACAGTAATGACTGAGCCAAAGTGAATTAGCAGGAATGTGAACCTCTCAGGTGAATTTAGGCTCATATAATCCTAATTATGAATTCAATGCTGGAGGTAGCCTCTACAGGGGAAATAAATATAGATGAACTGAAATCTGATTTCTCCCACACTCTTTCAAAATAAATATTTATTTCCACGGGAAGTATTTTCTAAATGATGGTTTCATGACCTTTTTATGAAGACTGTATGACATAATTTTTAATGTTCAGAGCAAAGCAATTTTTTGGGACATCAGATCCAGCCCCTTGTTATGATGAACATCACATCACAAAACTCGTTCATTAAAAGGTGCAATGGATGGTTTTTTTGCTAACTACACAGGTTCAAAAGGAAGTATGCCAAGGTGTATATAGAAAATCTTTACGACTATCTTATTTTTATTACAACCATCTTGGTTTTTAAGTGAGGAAAAAGAGCTCTAATATGTCAACATGGGAGTCTCTGCCATTAACTGTGGAAATTGATGAAGAGTGTAGTATCTCAGTGCCTAACAGATTACAGACCAGGCTGTTCAGATACAAAGACCTGGAGTTTGTCACTGACATGACCATCTCTGCATTACAGTGAAAGTCCTGAGGTGTCAACCCAGGCTTTCTACTCTCACAGATGAACACCCAAAATTATTTCTGTAAGATACCACAGGAAAAGTTTGGGACAAGAAAAGTTTGCCTTTCTCTTGTATAGGTCTTAAGTAGCAAATTATCTTTCTTTTTATCCTTATCACCCTGTCTGTTCTTGAAATAAATCTATTTAGAAGTTTCATCTTCTGAAATTAAAGCGAGAACTCTGGGACAGCAGTAAGAAGTCCACAGGGCAAACACCAGACTCCTTTTAGTGATTTATAAAAAAAATCCTTAGAAAGTAGACATCTAGGAATCATTCAAGAGCACAACATTCCCAGAAGTTAAGAATTTCATATAATCTCTTCTAGTTGAAATAGCTGAGACACTGAAAATCCCAGCTAACCTAGTAGAAAACTTGAAGTCTCTGACATTTAATTCTCTTTTTTTATATTTTTTTTTTTTTATTATTATTTTTTTTTTTATTTTTATTTTTATTTTTATTTTCTGTATCTGCCCAGATCTGGACGAGCTACAATAATGAAGATAGCCAAGATGCAAATGGAAGCATTTTTATTGTACTGGATCTTTTATGTATCACACTTTTTTTTACATTTGGTCTCGTATATGTGAATAACATGACTATATAAAGTGAGCATAGATGAGAATCTGTATCCGGCAAAAAATTTAGATTGAAAAAAAATATTGTCATAACAATGCCTAGAGAATCAGGAGTTTCATAGACATTTTCAAACAATAAAATACATCCAAAGAAACAAACCCTCAGGCACACAGTAGAGTTTTGTGGTGTTAGCATTTTTCTTATAGGCACCTAAACAAACACAAAAAACTTAAGGTTGTTTATTGTCTCCAAAGAATCACATTGAAGTTTCAATGGTGACAAAAGCAAAGAATGCTGCTCACATTTTTAATTTACCATAATGCAGCTGTTTAGAATTAAGTCAGAAATGACAATGCTCATAAGTCTGCCCATCATATTTTTCGCTGCTTTGTTGTCCCTGACAATACCTCAAGGTCTTCCCTCAGACTGCAGTGAGAAATACTTGAGAATATCACAGATGTTTTTTACTACAGTCTTCCTTATACTCTCACACCATCAGTACAAAACTCCATTTTGTCATCAAAGAAAGAGGAACAAAATAATCCTCCCCCACAATTTTTGTTAGAACAGCTTCCTTTAGAAAGGGAAGTCAAATTCCCCAGTTACTGCACATATCTACCATCAGTCAACACTCAGGTTCATCTAACATAGTCTGATTACATTAAATAACATAATATAATATATATAATCTTTATCATATTTTTATATATATTATAATCATTTTCTGTCTCTATCTCCTTGTGTACACTGTGCGTGGACAGACAAAAATCTCGACCAACCAATAATAAAAAAATAACACCAAAAAAAACCCCAAAACAAACAAACAAAACCACCAAAAAACCATGGCAGGTGCAACAGCAACTTTCGTCACAGAAAATGTCTGTAACAAAATGTATATTTAACAAATAGATGTCAAGGTAAACCAGCATCGGTTGCTCTCTCCCTGACTGCACAGCCCAAAATCTCATCACACTATGTGAGTACATTGAGCAGTCACAATTTTCCTTGGCACCAACAGTGGGAACAGCTCAGAGTGAGCTTGTGCTCCCAAACCCGTGAGCAAGGCATGGGTGTGGGTGTCACAGATGGGGCTGGGAGGAGCAACTGAGGCTCATTGATGTCTACAAGCCCTGAGAACAATCTGCTGCCTCATCAGCCTGGAGAAAAGGCACCCGGGAGATCCTCCAGCAGCCTCCTAGTACCTGAAGGTGACCTACAAGAAAGCCAAAAAGGAATTTTTTTTTTCACAAGGACATATAGTAATAGGGCAAGGGGAGATGGCTTTAATTTGAAAGGGAGTTTATCTTAGATATTAGGAAGAAATTCTTCACTATGAAGGTAGTGAGGCACTGGAACAGGTTGCTCAGAGAAAGGGGCCTCCATGGATGCAGGGAGGCACAAAAGCACGTGGAAAGAGGGGACAGGTTACCCAGGAGAATTGCAGGCACATTATCTGAGTGTGAATGGACAGGGCTTAGGTGGAGTTGGGACATGAAGGACGTGGAGTTGGGACATGGAGTTGGTGGAGAAGGACATGAAGGACAAGAAGAGTGGTTCTGGCTAAAAAAAGGGCTAAGAAAATCACAGATTAATCACAGGTTCACAGAATGTTAGGACTTGGAAGTGACGTTAAAGATCATTTAGTTCCAGCCCCCCTGCCATGGGCAAGGGACACTTTCTGATGCCTTGAGAAGGCTGACCTGAAACATAGACTGAGCAGATGTAGGGGATAAGCAGGTATTTATTGAAAAGCATTTAGGATATGCCTTGGGCAGGACAGGGCCTGACTAGGGCTACACCCAAGGTGGACCCAAAATGGTCAGAAAATGGATGACTGGTCACAAGGTCTTACACTTTTATAAGTTTTGGTCCATTTGCATATTGGGGTTTAATTGTTCAGTTAGAGCTTCAGGCTGTGAGGTCCCATCCTTCTTGTTTTCTCCCTTCAGCCCGCTTTTGTTTGTGCTTTTGGGCCTGAGAGTTTTCCTTGGTCTTCAGTGGGAAAAGGATTTGTTTTGTCTGCCTGCTCTGTGAAGAGAGCTCACCAGCACCCAACAGGAGGCTCAGAACTGCACCCCTGGGCATCATAGAATCTGAAAAGCATGAAAACCAAAGCTTAAGGCATCACTTTGACTAGACCAGGATGCTCAAAGCCCCAGCTCAGGTGCCAGAAGCCATACATTCCCCACCACGGCACATCCACTCCTCTGTGCACAGCCATTTCCAGTACTTCCCCTCCATGGTGGGGCTCAGGCTCTTGTTTCTGCAGTCTAAAACTCCATCAGTATTCTGCTCATCCAAGCCAGTGATGTGCAGTCTGGTTTTCTCCTCTCAGAGCTCCTTTACATGGGGACTCAGTGCCTCAAGGACAGCCCTTCTCCCAGAGGGAAGGACACCAGGCACTACCTGCACACTTCCCACAGAGTTCCTGCTGGGTCAGGACCTCAGATGTCCCCAGAAGACAGATGCTGACTTGTGGCAAGCTGTTGTCATGGATGAGAGTTTTCAACAGTTTCTAGGATGCTTTGCAAAAAAAAAAAAAAA